>JAOTQE010133874.1:0-23646 GCA_025631205.1 Nesometra sesokonis
TGAACCATGAGTGAGTCACGGTTCAGCGCACAGCACAGTGATTTCCACCAGCTAAACCAACTGAGCTAAATGCCACATTCGTTTCATGTTGTTCATAATAATTGTCTGTCGATTTTATATAGGCCCACATTTCAAAAACTAGGAGCTGAGTTGTTATAACTACCTATGCCTACTCATTAAATGATGAATCTGTTTTATTTTATGGACAATGATTAGTGTAGTGTTAGTTATCATTAATACTATGTACATTAATTTTTTCTTCAGACATAGACGAATGTGAGTCTACACCATGTTTAAACTCTGGCGTTTGTACTGACGTAGTAGATGGGTTTTCATGCACATGCGCAGGTGGATATCAAGGAGAAACTTGTGAAATAGGTGATATTCAGTATTAACGTGATTGAATATTAACGTTAACCTTATTTTTAACGTTAATGTGATTAAACATTATTAGCGATAACGTTATTGGAAATTATTAATGTTAACGTTATTGAATATTATTAACGTTAATAACGTTATTTAATATTATTAACATTAACGCTGTTGAATGTTATTAACGTATATTTAGGCCTATGCTATTATTAACGTTAACATTATTGAATAATATTAACGTTAACATTATTATTAATTTTAGCGTTATTGGAAATTATTAATGTTAAAGTTATGATTAACGTTAACGTTAAACTTATTGAATATTATAAATGTTCACGTTATCGTTTTTGAATAGTGTTATAACGTTATTACCAACGTTAACATTAACGTTATTATTAACGAATCTTTTCACGATAGCGTGTATCTCATTGCTTGGAGTATGCATTATACTTTCTTACTTGAAGTTGATTAGTGGACCTTTCGGATATTAACGTTATCGTTAGTGGAAATTATTATCTTTGTGACATTAGCAAAGTTCTTAAGTAATAATCTAAACGGTTTACAGCTACAATTGTTTTGACTAAATGATGTATGTATTATGGAGCGCTTGTTTGACCAAAAATGGTGTAATATGTGATACATTAAACATGTAACATAAGACCAGCGTTCATAAATATCAACCAATTTAGTTCACTTTTTCCTCAGACATAAACGAATGTAAGTCTGTGCCGTGTCTAAATTCTGGTGTTTGTATTGACGCGGTAGACGGGTTTACATGCACATGTACAGATGGATACCAGGGCGATACTTGCGGAATTGGTGAGTCTCTTGGAGTTAAATTTGAGAGGTCCGCTTGGAGTTAAATTTGAGAAGTGTGCTTAAGTAAGTTTCTGCTTTAGGTTGGTGCTTATTTGAGAGGTGCGTAGACTTGCCCCAAGACGCTTGTATCTGGTTTTTTTTAGACGCGGAAAGCGTCTCTATAAACAGCTTTTCAAAAAATGTCTGTTTGTCTGTCTGTTGGTCTTGTCACGCACGTTTGTGGCTAGTTGCGTTGTGTTCTTTCCCTATATATTTTCTGATATCCAGCATTGTATTGGTATCATTTTAAATATCTACGATGAAACAATTAATTAATCATCAACCGGTAATACATTAACATTAAAATTGAATAAAAATGTCATTATAAATACACGTATAAATGCTTACTTCCTTATTAAAACTGTATACAACATATTATTTTGTGTTTCTGGAGTTATGCAAATTGCGAATAACGCCTTGGGCTACTACACTCGGCGACTTTCACCTCTGGCGTAGTCGCAGAAATTTGAAATTTGCATAGCAGATGATGTTAATAGTATAACAGCAAGCACGACATCAGGAAAAATTAATTCGTTCACTGATCTTGCTTGTATAGTTTTGGATCAGTAGCCACACTCTAATCTTCAATCGCCTTGTATAGGCGGTTGTAGAATAAGAATAATACTAGTATAAGTATAAGGTCAATTTTATACAGAAAGTTTTATTCGTTGTACAGAAAAATCACAAAATTGTCCATGATGTCCGCTTATGGGAGGTAAATTAACATACAAAAAATCTAAATTTTAAGGCAAAGAGTGTCCGCTTACGGGAGGTGTCCGCTTACGAGAGGTATCAAATGCACTAATTAGATAGGAAAAACAAACGGGTCTTTGAATTAATGTCCGTTATGGGAGGTGTCCGCTTACGAGAGGTGTCCGCACAGTAGGTTCGACTGATAAGTTGTTAAGGGACGTCAATAGCGCCTAAAAAACAATCCAGCAGTAAAAGTGGCTAACCAAACCATAAGGCCTGTGAGACAGGCTAAGAGGTGGGCCTAAGTAAGTTTCTGCCTTAGGAGGAACGCCTATTTGAGATCAGCGCTTAAGTTTCTGCTTTAAGATGGACGCTTATTTGAGAGGTGGGCCTAAGTAAGTTTCTGCCTTAGGAGGAACGCCCATTTGAGAGCAACGCTTAAATGAACGCATATTTGAGAGGTACGCTTAAGTAAGTTTCTGAATTAGGAGGGACGCTTATTTTAGAGGTACGCTTAATTTTCTACCATAGGATGAACGCTTAACGCCTATTTGAGAGCAGCGATTAAGTTTCTGCCTTAGGAGGGAAGCTTATTGGAGAGTGGCGCTTATTCACGCAAAATCTGTAAAATTGTGTATAGTATTACAATGTTATAACATTTTAACCTTTTTCAGACATAAACGAATGTGAGTCTGCACCGTGCCTCAATAATGGCGTTTGTACTGACGCGATAAACGGATTTACATGCACATGCGCAGATGGATACCAGGGCGATACCTGTGAAATTGGTGAGACTCGTTGTTATAGTACAGCATTAGTACAATAACGTCATTCAATCAATCTCAATCTATCAATTAATTAATTAATCAACAGTCTGCTGACAGTGGCGTTCGGTCGGTCAGTCAGTCCGTCAATCAAAAAATCAATTAATTTTATTATTAGCGTGCAAATATTATAAAAGTATTCTTATTTTCTTCTTATGTTCTTTATAAATATCAAGCAATCAGATCCCCAACCCGTGTTCGGTATTTAACCCTTTCTGTATCTCGGCATAACTGCTCAATTCAATAACCTCCGTGAATACAGTCTTCTATCGCGTATTTTCTTCTTTAATTTTCACTTAAGGACCACTTTCGAATAACTTCTACAACTTAATGTGACCTATCAATAATTGTCTTAACCCGATCGAGGGGCTTCTGTCCTACCAATCTCAACTCGTTCTTACGGGGACCTTTTGAAAAAGAATTTCCTAGCTTTCTTAATAGAACGTACACACATGGAAATTTGTAGTCTTAAAAAGATTCCCGCATATGCAACGTGCCAAACTTTACCAAATGCGATTCGTAATTATAATTAGCTAATTACGCATTTGAATAAGAAAGAATAATACATTCCAAGGAATGAGATACACGCCATCGTGTCATTATGTCATCATCAGGAATACTCATTGATGATGACATAATTTAAGTCGAAATATTGAATCGAGACACGATGGCGTGTATCTTATTGCTTGGACTATTATACTTTGTTACTTGAAGTTGATTAGTGGACATTTCGCATTTTAATGAATTTTCATGAAAACTGGCCAATCAATCAACATGCCCTATGTAGGAGTGACCACATACAACAGCAGTAGCATGGCATGGATCCGAACACACCGGTTGGCCAATCCATCAACATGCCCCATGTAGGAGTGACCACATACAACAGCAGTAGCATGGCATGGATCCAAACACGCCGGTTGGCCAATCAATCAACATACCCCATGTAGGAGTGACCACATACAACAGCAGTAGCATGGCATGGATCCGAACACACCGGTTTCAGGTCGCGATAGGAACTATGTGAATTGTTATTCATGTTCATATATCCGCGATATGTATATTTCGATATATAGATATATTATTATTTCTTTTCTTTTTTTCATACAGATACAAATGACTGCCATCCAGATCCGTGTTTGAATAGTGCCGTGTGCACAGACATTGTAAATGGTTTCACGTGTGCATGCGTGAACGGTTTCGAAGGGAGCACTTGTGAGATCGGTACGAGGCATAAATCGTGGCAAGATTATGACATTATGCATTGGGTTATTATAGGCCTAGTTTAGCTATTGTAGTGCAAGAAGTAACTTCAATATTTCTAGAGGACGTGCTCAGTACAACCATACCTTTCTCTTGGCTTAAAAAAATAATCTGTTTAGTTTAATTTTGCTATTAATGGATTGTAATGTCATTTTCTATATTACTGAAGTTCATCCTCTAGAAATACGAAATATGCTTTTTACCCCCTGCAACCTAATCCACATTGGTAAATGGTTTAGTAAATGTACGTAATCCACCCGATAACCATTATTATTATACTCATTGGTAAATGGTTTAGTATATTTCTTATTCACGCTAGTTTGAGAAGTTTCAGTATTTTTTCTGTATTAAAACGTATTTTGTTACCTTCTGTTTGTTGTGCATTATTTTATTGTTTATTTATTATTTATTATTTATTGTTTCTGATAAGTCGACATTTTCATCACCCTGGATTCAGTCTGGAAGGTGTTGTATATGGAAACGTTTTCAACAGTTTTTATCATTTGCTATCCAAACTCAGCGAACCAAGGTCACATCACTCTGCGTTATGTAGTTAATTTCTATAGCCGATAACAGCGAATTTTTGATTGAATATGTTTTATATTTTCTAATTTTCCGATAAAACAACCCAACCAATCATACCAAGTTTATATCAGATTCAAGTTTAATAGATTCCACCAAAAATCCGTTTGGGCCAGCACAAACAATCAAAAAATAATTTACAGTTGAGTGAATATTAACCGAGCTTGAAACAGCCAAAAACCTACGATTTCAACAAATTCCCTATCTAAATCGGCCTGACGAACTGTTACAAATCGAAGTTTTCCAATAAAACTGTGATAGATATCTAAAATTATTCTTAACAGATTAAATAATAATTTTTACAACATAATCCGTTTGGACCATCCATGAAATCATAAATATAATACTTAAAACTTAAAAACTTTTCCCCAAAAATTCGAGTTTTCTTCAATGGTTAAGGCGACCTTTGAGAGCAAATTATACGTTTCCATAGGATTATTCCTAGAAACTGGCCTGCAAAACACTTATTTGTGGTTATTTCGTATGCACAGGAGAATTCAAATGCAAAAAAAAAAACAACAAACCCATAATTATCAGCATTAAATTATCGGGTTATTACTCATCTTTTAATGACGTCACTGACTGAATAGTGTTGTAAAATAAAGGTTTGTAAATGAGAAGTTTTTAAATAATGAGGTCAAATGTAAGTTGAGGCTTAACAATATCTCACTGCTGTTTTTCTACTGTTGTGCCAATAGCGTTATTTCGAATCATAATCGAACATAAATCGTTTTGTCTTCATCAAAGATATGCCTATATGAATTGGAAGGTGATACCATCGATGTCAAACTGTCCACGTTTGGTAGCTGTGAGAGGTAAGTCGAACGAAACTATCATAATTACCACTGTAAGCAAAATCCAACGATGTTCTTACGAGAACTATAGATATTAGCACTGATTTGTATATTCACGTGGTATATATTGGGTATGTAGAAACCATGTTTATGCTTTTCAATAGCAGAGGTCAAATTTTGTGTTGAATGGATTACCCTATTTTACCATTTCTTAGAACCACTCTGCATGCATGGTGGAGATGCCACGCTACCGGTAAGCTTTGTAATTGGATTACATGTATTTAGTTGCATACTTGTACAGTTCTTTATTTGTTTTGTTTGTTTTTGTCTTTGCCGCCAGACTGTGAGAAAGTGAGTTTTGATGTCTAACGCGCGTGCCTTCACAGAAAGTGAAAGTGAGTTCTGAGCGCTTTCGCGAATATTACTTGTCAATTCATCAGTGACACCACAGAATGG
This sequence comes from Nesometra sesokonis, assembly GCA_025631205.1. Classification (NCBI taxonomy): domain Eukaryota; kingdom Metazoa; phylum Echinodermata; class Crinoidea; order Comatulida; family Antedonidae; genus Nesometra; species Nesometra sesokonis. The sequence goes on from JAOTQE010133874.1 coordinate 5,840, forward strand.
TACAGATTGTTATGAGAGCGTACAGACATGCGCGTGAAAATACGCAAAACGCGCGCGAGCAGTGATTAACAACATTTCTGTACGTGGGCGTTAACAGTTTAAATCTCTTCATAAGGTGTCACTAATGAATTATTCCTACGTTTTTGGAAATTAGTTTGCGTGCAGATATTCCGAGTTTTTAACGCAATGTTCTATAGAACCCATGTAACAAAATCACCAGTAAGACACTTTGATATTTTCTTTTTTGAAATTTTAGATATTGACGAGTGTTTTTCCGGTCCATGTTTGAACGGTGATTGTGTCGACAGCGTTAACAGATTTACTTGTATTTGTCCAACCGGCTTCACTGGCGTAACCTGTGAAATATGTATGTATGTTTTATTGGTTTCCTAAGCCCCAATGAGGTGTACTAGATTCACTCGTTGGATTAACAAATGTTTTTTTTAATTGGAAGGGGGAATGCGACTTGCTCTGGTATTTTTGAATGTGCACTAACTCTATACGAGGTCTAAATTCAGATTTAGTCCAGAACTAACTAAAAATGGTATTCTCAAAGTAAGTTGACTAACTTTAGTCCAGATCTAAACCCTGGACTAAAGCATTCTAAATTTTTCTGGCGAAGAGACAGGTTTATGGATGGACCATGTTATAACTAGTGCTGCAAGGTTAGTCCTGGCCTATCTTTTGAGAATACCAGCCGATAACTTCAAAGATAACTATTATTTTCTTAAAGATAACATCTGGGTTGGTCAAGGAAATAACTGGTAATAAGGCAGTTGTGAAAGATTACACCCCCGCCTACGTTTTTCAATCCAACGTGTGGTCTGAAACCTCAGTTACTGTGAACTGTTAGCAAATTTAGATGGCCCACATAGGCCTAATAATATACAGTAAACAAACGTGTAAACATGTGAAGCTTGGTTGGGTGAAATTAATTTTGTTTAGAATAAGAATTTAGCTTAAATTGATCAGGAAAACACTACTGTTATCAGGGTCAAGAAAGGTTATCTTTAGTTATTTTAACACAGTAGCTAATACTATAGATAAGCCAAGTAGGTCAGCCCTGTCTACTGTAGTTTTTAGTTTTTTTCAACCAGAGCAGAGTAGACACGTAATCAAATACATTAGAATCCAGAATTCATGTAGTAAGGCGGATCAGCACCAAACCTCGGGAGCATATACGGTTCGTTTTGACATTCAATGAAAATTTGAAGTGAATCGGCCAAATAGCTTTTGAGATATGGATGTAGACGAACAGACAGACAGACAGACAGACGGATTGCAGCACCCTCTCCAAACTTCAGTTGGACGAAGGTAATAATTCCTCAAGAACTAAATCCACTTAATGGAAATTAATTTTGTTTAGAATAAGAATTTAGCTTAAATTGATCAGGAAAACACTACTGTTATCAGGGTCAAGAAAGGTTATCTTTAGTTATTTTAACACAGTAGCTAATACTATAGATAAGCCAAGTAGGTCAGCCCTGTCTACTGTAGTTTTTAGTTTTTTTCAACCAGAGCAGAGTAGACACGTAATCAAATACATTAGAATCCAGAATTCATGTAGTAAGGCGGATCAGCACCAAACCTCGGGAGCATATACGGTTCGTTTTGACATTCAATGAAAATTTGAAGTGAATCGGCCAAATAGCTTTTGAGATATGGATGTAGACGAACAGACAGACAGACAGACAGACGGATTGCAGCACCCTCTCCAAACTTCAGTTGGACGAAGGTAATAATTCCTCAAGAACTAAATCCACTTAATATACAACTAATACCAGTTTATAAGAGATGATAAGATAAGAAGTTGTTGGCCAAACATGGGAAATCAACCAATAATGTTGAAGATACGTCTTGTTTGGTCATACTAGTGATTTTTATGCGTGTTTAGATTGAAATATAATCCTTGAGCACTTAAGTGGAGATGTGTGCTCAATAAATCTTATTATTGTTAATATAGGCATATATATATTATTTATGTTAAATTGTAAATTCAAACAACTTGTTATGTTAGGCAACGGATCCGTCTGTCTGATCCGGTCATATTTTGACTTGAACTCATGGCTCTCCCAGACCTATCTTATAAACAAACAAAAATTAAGTTTGTGAGAATTAGAATTTCACAAAAAATTGTGCACTTGTGTAAAATCAGTTAGGAAACATAAAGGGAACTCCGGGATTAAAATTTCTGGATACACCTATAGAAAAATTAGTTGTTAACATACTGACAACATTTCACAACATTTTGTTCATTTTGTTCTTGTCTCGCTTGTCTAGTAGCCTTCCCTCCATGTCTGTCTTGTCCTAGTTTTTATTTTGGGCACCCCTCCACAAGCTCTGCTTTCTGGGTATCGCCCCTCTTATTATATTGTAATTTTCTTTTTCAATATACTGTATATTATATATATAAGTGAAATAAATATTGAATTGAATTGAATTTGGACAATTATATAATAAATGAAAACACTTTCAAAAGTAGGCATTAAATCAAAAAGTGGGTCTACTACTCATATTAAACAATGCTAAAAAATAAGAAAATTACAGATTTTGAAAGGGTTCTGTTTGAAAACCGTATAAAAAGACACATTAAAAATATCTGTTATAATGTGAATCTGTTCATTTATGTAGGTTATATTAATTGTAATGAGAGTTTGGTTTTCAATCACAACCCTTTGAAATTATCTAATTTTCCTATTCTTTAACACTGTGTAATTTGAGTAGTAGGCATACTTTTGATTTGATACTCGCTTTTTAACACGTTTTTCGAAATTATATCGTTGTTCAAATGTTGGGAAATTTTGTCAGTCAGGTAATAACTGATTTTTCTACAGATTTATTTATAAAAAAAATAATCACGGAGTTGCCCATTAAATTTATTCTGGATCTTAATGTAAATTCAATAGGATGATGTTCTGTACCTTCCATCATCTGCAATAAACAGCAATTTACATATAGTTTGCGTTTTCCACTGCGCATATGCGTTGTCAATTTTAAGCCATGTCAAAAAGTACAAGAATGTAAAATCGTGAATCGCAATTGGTTGAACGGTTTTGTTGATTTGACCTTGTTCACGCATGCGCAATTCAGTACGTGAGAGGGATTCAAAGAACTCAGAATGATTTAATGATTTTAAATTACAGATGAAAACGGAGGTACTACTGACGGAGAAACTAATGGTGGCACAGATGGCGGAACAGATGGTGGCACGGACGGTGGAACAGACGGCGGTACCGACGGCGGAACAGACGGTGGTACCGACGGCGGAACAGATGGTGGTACGGACGGCGGAACAGATGGTGGTACGGACGGCGGAACAGATGGTGGCACGGATGGCGGAACAGATGGTGGCACGGACGGCGGGACAGATGGTGGCACGGACGGCGGGACAGATGGTGGCATGGATGGCGGGACAGACGGTGGTACGGATGGCGGGACAGATGGCGGGACCGATGGCGGAACAGATGGCGGAACGGATGGTGGGACAGATGGTGGCACGGATGGCGGGACAGACGGTGGCACGGACGGCGGAACAGATGGTGGCACGGACGACGGGACAGACGGTGGCACGGATGACGGTACAGATGGTGGAACGGATGGCGGAACAGATGGTGGTACGGATGGCGGAACAGATGGTGGAACGGACGGCGGGACAGACGGTGGCACGGATGGCGGTACAGATGGTGGAACGGATGGCGGAACAGATGGTGGCACGGACGGTGGAACAGATGGTGGTACGGATGGCGGAACCGATGGTGGCACGGACGGTGGAACAGACGGTGGTACAGATGGTGGAACGGATGGCGGAACAGATGGTGGTACAGATGGAGGGACAGACGGTGGAACGGACGGCGGAACAGATGGGGGTACAGATGGCGGTGATGGGGATGGCTCAGATGGCACAAATAGTACTTTAACCGGAAATAATGAGAAACAGACAGACAAAAGTAAGATTCATGCTGAAATGATAATTTTTTAATTCATGCAATTTTGAGAATGCGTAACTTAGCCCACATTATGATTCTTTTACCGTGTATAAGTTAAATTGTCCACGTATATTTTAGACATGGAAAATTATGACAATAAAATAAAGACATACAGGTCAAAATTCCTATTAAAATAAAAAAGAGACAGATCGGCTTATTAATTAACCAATTGGATGATCAACAAACATTACTGAAATAAGCCTGCTAAGTTTCAAAGTTATCGGACCAGTTTTGTTTTATATAAAATAGCACTACGTAATAGAAATCCATCGCGAAAAGGATCTATAAACCAAACTGGATGACCGAAAAACATTAATTAACAAGAACTATCTACTGAGTACAAAAGCAATTGAACTGTTTAACTTAGGCACCGACCAACCGACCGATAGTGTGAAGTGGTGAAGTATACAGTAAATATGCTTCGACACATCAAAATAAACGTCAACCACTTTGTGCCGATTTCCATTCACACGTGGACAATGTGAAAGTATAATACCGGTATACTTTGACACATGTAAAGAAATGCACTTTGTTATGTTTTCATCAATTGTAACACTGCTTTCATAGTGTAATGACAGAGATTATTGTATGTTATGTTTGTCCAGTTGTGGTCAGTAGAATGTTAACATAAAACAACAAAGGCGAAATCATAACTCTATTTTATCATTAAGTGAACATTGTGTATTGTTTTTTTTCAGGTCCAGCAGATTATTTATCTATCATTATAGCAGGTTGTATATTTGGAACCTTGCTCATAATAATAATATTAGCTTTTATTATGGCTTATTTACGTCGTAAACGGTAAGTAAAACAATAAATTGATAGTCGATCACATTTCAGCCACTTCTTATGTAACTAGAAAAAGTAAATTAAAACGGGAGAATAACCTGTTACGGATTACTGCGCTAGCTATTCACACAGTTATATTCGTGCACATTTAAAAAAATTTTCTTCTCAAAGGAACCATTTTTATTCTGCCCATAACAGAAGATGCAGTCGCGTATCTAGGGGGTGTATTTCTTTTACCTCTCCCTCACCCTGGCAGGTAAAAGAAAAAAAAATAGTATACAAGTATGAAGATTGAGTCCTTGAACCTGCCCCCGCCCCTTTAGAGGAAATTAGCACCCTCTTCAGGAGAAGTATAATAAGAAAAGAAAAAAGCATAAAAACAACACTATACCTCTACAAAGTAGGAGAAATGATGTTTTGCTTGTTAAAATTCCACTTTCCCACAACCGTGGATACGCTCCTGAGAATAAGGAACTAGAACACAGATAAAGTGCACACCAGCTAAATGTGTATACTGTGCATTTAGTTTACATTAGAAAGTTTGTTCCACCACCAGTCATACGTGAGGAGAGGCTAGACCTTATGCCGATGTTAGGGCTGTAGGTTACCCGATCAATCAACTTTTATATAGCCCCTTTTGTTAGTAATAATTATATCTTGTGACCAATTTGTTGTAGGTATCAGAGACAACGCGAGGACGCTTTATGGAACCAAGTGATGGGTAAAAATGTACCACTCGGGGGTGTAACAAATCCAGGAATGCAACAATCGCCGCCAGTTGCTGCACCAGTTATCTCTCCTCCTATGAAACCATCAGCTCCACCTGCCAGCCCAGCTCCAGCACCAGTAGTAACACCTGTACCTACACCATTGCCAAGCACACCAAAACCGAGTGAACCGACACCGCCACCCGAAAAGCCCGAGGAGCCCCCCAAAGAGCCGTCTAAGGACCCAATGGCAAAGGATCCACCTCCAGTAGAAAATGGCAAGCCGCCACCGCCGCCAAACATTGTTGAGAATAGTGATGACCTAAAATTGCCGGGTTCAGCTGCCGACGAGCCTCTAGTAGACTTTAAGAAGCTTCCATGTTCAGAAGTAATAACTTAACTAGCTTAGAAAAAAACTTTAAAAAAAACCTTGATGGCAAGACACATCATGACGAAATAGTCCGAGTGTGGTTCTATGTTTGTCGCCAAATATTATTTTGTCTCTACCGACTAGTATTTTTTTAACCAATTTGTCTCGGCAAAACAGTATTTCGTCAACACAATGCTATTTTGTTGAAACAAAAAACTATTTGGCAACGGAATGCTATTTTGTTGCGACAGAATGGTCTTCTTTGATAATATATCTCATGCCCCAACCGCCCCGTACTTCGGTGCTCTTATCCAACAGTGTAGTTTTACCATAGGCCAAGGACCAACACAAGGTTTTACCATGGAAGTGGTTTTACAGTAGTTAGAACTAAAAATATCTTTCGATGAGCAAAATAAAATATCTTTTTATTGCCCTGTAAATATTTTACCTCTCTATAGTAGTATTAAGTTAAACAGGACCACAATGAAAAACAGATTGTTATTAATCTGATTGTGTGTAAATCCTGTATAAATATGTTATTATTATATTATTATTATATTATTATTATCCTATTACGGTGGCACAGAATGTCAAAGTAAAATACCAACTGGTATTGCTACGATCTTCTGGTCCACCGTATTACCAGACGTGATTGCAATTTGGCAATGCAATATCAATATCGGCTTACTATATTAAAGTTCATGAAATCACTCATCAGATATAACGTGTTTGGTTGGAGCAGGAAACAGTTAAATTACAATGTAAATTTAATTAAACTGTTCCCTGGTTGGAGGCACTGTTGGAAACCACATCTCCCTTGTGAGTCTTACTAAACATCGAGACATTATTTTTTCAATCGTGCTACCCCCTTCCCCTCTCAAAAAAAAAAACCTAACACTAAACAATTTGCTATTACTAAATTAGACAGCTACTGGCCACTGGCACACCTCTTTGGATTTTAGTTGCATCGATCCGGACGTCTGATCGGCTATAGTTGGATGTAAACCAAGTTATTATCATACAAAATAAAATTCACGTACATTTAGTTTAGCATTCAAATATATTAGCACATTTTAACAAATTTAAATATACTGATAGAAATAAATAAATTGTATCTAATTTCAAGGTAAAGATTAAAATATTGGATTGATTTATTAATTTAAATCGGAAATCGTAATTTGTAAATAGTCCTCTTAACAATTTTAAATGTTATCTAAAATGTGTAAATATTTAAAACTATGGTATTTGAGATTTTTATACAAAATAATTGGCCTTTTTAGTTGTACATCATTGAAATTGGTGGAAGTTTTAAGAACAGTAAGATTGTAAGTAAGCATTCATTAAAGCATTAGATTTGTTATTCAAAGACATGGCAGTAATACCGTAATATACATACCGTAATATACATACCGTAATATACATACCGTAAAACCTTTAATAAGAATCACAGGTTACTTCTTTCATAGTATATTAGGAGGGGTTAAGGTTATTATTAGAGTAATTGGTTAATATCCCCCTGTAAATACAGGGTGTGGGAACTAATAGCCATAGGCGTGGGTCCAGGGCTAGACTTGCTCCAAGTCTGTATATTATATTTATTTTAATTGTTTAATGAAGTGCGCCACCAACGGATGATAAAGTTATGGTGCGACGTTTGAATCAGAAATCCACCTGCTATGGAACGCAATGGGTGCCTTTTAGTCGTCTTTCACGAATTAAACCGAATCACCGTCTTGAACCAGACTAGTCCAGTTCCTGTGAAAAGTTTCCTGTACAAGTGCTCTCTCGTACACTTTTAGAGGCCCAAAATGTGCAAACAAATATGTTTTTTGCCGGCTAGTATTATTCTGCTAAGTCAAAGGTGAGCTCAGGCCGGGTGCCCCCAACCCTTGAAATTGCGCCCTCCCTAGCTGTTTGCGTTAGTAAAAGACAAAAAGAGGGTTACAGCATGTGAGTTCTTATTAAAGTCTTTACGTTAAGTACAGGATTCAACTGCATGTAATTAGGAACGTTAAATGTGAGGTCTCACCACAAAATGGTTCGCATCTTTGCTAAGATCATATTTTTGGGATATGTTTGTTTTTCTTAATTTCGGGTCCTATGGTATCTGTACCTATAATTTACCGTACAATTTTGATACATTCAAGTGTTTTTATGCATATTTTCTGAAATTGATAGCCTACTGATTTTCTTAAAATCATGTTTCTATGTTTATTAACCTTTAAATACTCATAACCTTGGATCTACTTTGCCATTCAAATGTCCTTTTCCAACCATGAGACTCATTTTGTGGCTAGATCTCACATCTTTATTAATTTTATTAACATCATGTACGCTGTTTAATATACACTAATTTTATAAATTACTTGAGATGATTAAATTATAATCTATTAAAATAAAGTACTAACAACAGAATCGCTAGTTTCCTTTAGTTAGTTTTCTTTACGTTTTTTACCAATTGACTCCTGACTCTTTCTTTATACAACTAAAAACATAGCGACGTACTGTATATGTGGCAGAACCAAGCCAAAAGGGACATAAGTCGGAAAATTGAAAATTGAGTTTTTTTATGGGTTATAAAACTACATATTATTATCTTTAACATGCAAAAAACCGAAGTTCGAAAATTTAAAACGTAAGTTTTGAGAAAACTGCATTTTAACATTGTCAATATAAATTGACTAAGAAAGGTAATTTTATTTTATAAACATTTTTTAAATTATATATCTGAAAATTGTTAAAGGTAGTATGCAAGTTAAATGTATGAAGTGTATATTTTATAAATAAAATGTTAAAAAAATGACAATTTTTAAATTTCTGCCTTTTGTGGAAAACTAGCATTTTGCAGCTTACGTCTCACTTGGTTTGGCTCCGCTAAATATGAATAATAATACTTTAGACATTGTAGGAAATACTTCCCCTTGGTGAATGATAGATTCACAACATAACTAATCTAGATTGTGTGACGACACCCAATATCTTTTTGGTAATTCCTTGCTTTTAAATTTTGCTCTAAACTAAATTACATGTTTTTCGGTAACTTTGATCTAAATTATCAAATAACTATTAGTAACTTGTGATCGTAAATATAGCGGTATAATTAAAATTAATACCACATAAAGTCTGGATCACCCCGATAGTTTACAAAATTTTAAACTTAGGTCAATTCAAAATATTGATGAAAGTTGTAAAAATGATTGAAACTGTATCAAACTTTGTCTTAGATCAGAGACAACCCGTTTTCTTCTGATTGTCTTGTTATTTAAGGTTATTGAAATTCCATGTTGTTAGTCAACTTACTTGGGGTTTCTCGTCGAAATACATTTTCACCGTTTTTAATGCTGAAAAACGATCTGGATATAAGCGGATAAGTTATTTCGCTGACGTTCAGTTCAGTGCTTCAAATAAAAATGTATATACAGAGAACAATGAATTTTCCCTGGTCTATCGGATATGTACAATATTTAAATCAGATAGAAGTTTGGCAAAGTTTGAAGTCAAAGGCACAATCAACAACTGAGTAATCGCGACTCTGACGCTGCGTTTAAACCACTAGACCATAAGCTGCAATGGTGCAATTTGATTGGTCAGAAGTTTAAAGATGCCTTTTTAAAAATACACGGATCCCGATGGATTTTTCTTCACTAATTCCTCTCCGGGTTGTTCGTATTTTTGTTTGATTTTTAAGACATATCAGGTTAGATTAAACAAACTATTCTTCATAAACTATTTTCGTCTAACAGGTCAACCCATGTGTCCGGTGATCGTTTTCCAAACATCATTCCAATACCGTAGTCATCTAGGCCGGGATCACGGATCTGTTTTTGTCCGACAATCTGATCTTTCATGGTTACGTCCATTGTTGTGCCGTCCTTTGCGTCTCTGGCTTGGTGAAGTGTAGCCACTACTGCCATTTCTATGTTATGTTTCAGCTCGGAGATAATGTCGAATTGTTTTCTGTTGTGCACTTTTGGTAGAGGTGATGAATACACATTATTACTTAATAGCCCCACGACCAACACCACTAATGTAAACTCGGCTTTAACCATTCTGGGAAAATAAAGAAAATACATTAATATTTGATTAAAATTGGGTTTCTAACAATCCGATATGATTGCACCCAACAGCGAATCTTGACTACAGGATTGGTCGACGCAAAGTGGGGCCAGGTGGAGCCGGGGCCAGCGGGATAGGAAGTCAAGACTGCCGCCCTCTAGAGCAGCCACAAGTCCTCTCACAATTTGGAATAATGTAGGCTTGACAGATTAATCAAAACATTATCCTCAACAGACATTACTGAGATACTGCTTGATTAATTTGGTCACACTTAGTTGAATACAAAGTGCCACTGAAAAATGTACGAAACAGCAGGCGTCTTAACCCCCTAACGATGCAGGGGCGCATCCGAGGGAAAGACAAATATATTTCCAGCAAAAGATTGATTATGTGAAGACGTGTATTATAGTATTGCATGAATTGTAAGGCAGCCATCGTTAAATGCAGAGTGGTACTCAACTTTTCAATACCTTTTCAAAAGTATGTAGGTCTATATAAGAGTCCAGATGCAACCTGGCAGTTGGGGCTTTTTATGGTTGAGGTGAACTTCCTTTTCTAGCAACCCCATTCGGTACCCTCAACCCGATGTCTAAAAACCCCGCAGTCCTTCAATGACGTGAAATTAAATTAAAAATATTGCCAATTATGAATTTCTAGAGATGTGAAATTATATATATTTTCTTACTTTAGCCAACCAGTATAAAGCTGATGTTAGCGATTTCTTTTATATACCAAGTCGTACGTCTCATTTGTGTTTAAGTGTGCCCCTTATTTCTAGTATTTTGCGGCCTTTTATGGAGGGATTGTTTACATGTTGGTTCTTCTAACATATGCTTCTTCTTCTCTTCTAAAGTATGTGTGTGTGGGGAGGGGGGGCGGCATAAAAAGAGTGGAGGCTTCTCGGGGCCCCAATCTTCATAACTATACGCCACTTTTATTTTTCCTACCTTTCGCGTGCGATATAAATTATAATTATAATTATTATTTTTAGTATTATTTTTAATAAGAAAAAATAATCAATTTGAACACAAATTACGGTAAGGGAGGTTCATATGTATCAGAAATAAGGATTTAAACATTGACGAACTAATCTAAGTTACGATTAAAGTGCGAGTTGTAATTAATTTTGATCTCATAACAAACTGATAATATAAAAACCCCAAGTACCGTTACTAGCTTAAGTTAAAGTGCAATGCAATCATTCAAAACAGATAAACAATGCTAGTTTGCTACACCAGTGGCTTTCCTTTGATAAATGCTTATTCATACACTCGAAACATGACAAGATTAAGAACTACCAGAGACACAGATGCTACGAGATTACAGCTTCATAACATAGTGATTATTACTTAATTAAATGTTTCTAAGTAGAAGCCTTTGTTTTAATTACTATTTTAATTATATCGATGATCAAAGATCTACCTCATGTCATTATCTTAAAGATGAAGATTGTCACATGCAAAATGACAACAAATTGACTTTGAAATAATTTGCTTATTTTGAAGAAATATAGTCTTATATGTTATACAGCACTAGAAAATTGTATAATTTTTGTAAGTATTATAATTATTAAATACACTAGATTAAAGGTTTCTCATTAAAATTGGAAGAGGGATTCTAGCAGGAAAGCTACTATTTTATGGAATGATTTACCTGAAGCAGTGGTCGCTGCAAAAACAATCAATTAAAATTTGACCTTCAAACGCATGGTTCAATCACCAACTGGACCATGCGGTTCAATCACCAACTGGACCATGCGGTTCAATCACCAACTGAACCATGCGTTTAATCACCAACTGGACCATGCGGTTCAATCACCAACTTGAACATGCGGTTCAATTACCAACTGGACCATGCGGTTCAATCACCAACTGGACCATGTGGTTCAATCACCAACTGTACCGTGCGGTTCAATCACCAACTGGATTATGCGGTTCAATCACCAACTGAACCATGCGGTTCAATCACCAACGGGACCATGCGGTTCAATGACCAACGGGACCATGCGGTTCAATCACCAACTGGACCATGCGGTTCAATCACCAACTGGACCATGCGGTTCAATCACCAACTGGACCATGCGGTTCAATCACCAACTGGACCATGCGGTTCAATCACCAACTTGACCATGCGGTTCAATCACCAACTGGACCATGCGGTTCAATCACCAACTGGACCATGCGGTTCAATCACCAACTGAACCATGCGGTTCAATCACCAACTGGACCATGCGGTTCAATCACCAACTGGACCATGCGGTTCAAGTTCAGATTTGAATTGATTGATGAATTTTTGCTAAGAGGGACTTGCATGATGCAGTGTTTCGGTAACAAGTAAACAAATAAAAATGTAAGTAAACTGAACTGTTATTCTCAAGTTCTTAGATTTTATGTTATTTTATTATTAACAAGTTCATTTGAAAATTAAAATTTATCATTTGTTTACCATTTCAAGTGAAAATTGAGTTATTACTGAATACAAAAGTATAATGTCTATGAAAATATTAGTATTAATGTCTTATTCGTTCTTTCTTTATTTGCCAAAAAGAATAGTATATACATTTACATACCATAAATCATATTTAAATTTATACTAGTAAAAAATAGAAAACCAAAAAAAAAGTTAATCGAGTTTGGTTACACTTCCAGGCAAAAGATTTTTCTTTAAAAAGTCTTGTTTTTGAAAGAAATACACAAATACAAAACAAACAAACTTAATAGCGTACTATATAATACTCTCTTAATAATGGTATAAACTTATGGTTTAAATTAATACATTTTAAGCCATGGTAATTGGTTCCAAGTTTGGTACCCGCATATGACAAGGTGAATTGACCGGTGACTGTATTTATTCTCGGGACGTACATACTGTCACCAAACATAAACCTGGTATTTTTAATTATGGGCTATATGATTTTAAATTAATCAGTTAAAGTATAAGAAGATAAAGTGTTATATAAATCGAAAACAAAGAAGGTAACTATAAATTTATAGACTTTATAAATATCTAAATGATCTAATTGTAATACAATGGAAATGAAGGATCTTTAAAATGTAATGAAACTACAAACATCTTATTATTTTACTTAATATGAATCAATTTCAGTGACAATTCGTTCCAGTATAGGTACTATCCTTCCTGTGTGGTATATCATCAATATTGTATATTGTATAAATATTGTACATTGTGTCAGTATTGTATATTGTATCAAAATTGTATATTGATCAATACTGTATCAATATTGTATATTGTATCAATATTGTATATTTTGTTGGAATTGTATATTGATCAATACTGTATCAATATTGTATATTGTATCAAGATTGTAGGCCTATATTGTATCAATATTGTGTATTGTGTCAAAATTGTATATTGATTAATACTGTATCAATATTGTATATTGTATCAATATTGTACATTGTGTCAAAATTGTATATTGATAAATACTGTATCAATACTGTATATTGTAACAATATTTTATATTGTATCAAGATTCTATATTGTATCAATAGTGTATATTGTAACAATATTGTATCAAGATTGTACACTTTATCAATACGTCAAAATTGTATACTGATCAATACTGTATCAATATTGTATATTATATGAAGATTGCATATTGTAACAATATTGTATATTGTATATTTTGTATATTGTATCCATATTGTAGAAAGATTATATATTGTATCAATATCGTATATTGTATCAAGATTGTAGGCCTATATTGTATCAATATTGTGTATTGTGTCAAAATTGTATATTGATTAATACTGTATCAATATTGTATATTGTATCAATATTGTACATTGTGTCAAAATTGTATATTGATAAATACTGTATCAATACTGTATATTGTAACAATATTTTATATTGTATCAAGATTCTATATTGTATCAATAGTGTATATTGTAACAATATTGTATCAAGATTGTACACTTTATCAATACGTCAAAATTGTATACTGATCAATACTGTATCAATATTGTATATTATATGAAGATTGCATATTGTAACAATATTGTATATTGTATATTTTGTATATTGTATCCATATTGTAGAAAGATTATATATTGTATCAATATCGTATATTTTATCAATTTAATAATATTATATGTTGTATCAATATTGCTTTGCTAAGGCCAACTACTCTGATGAGGCTAAGAAGGCCGAAGCGTATTCCTCTGCAGATTATCGGGACTACTTTTCAGTCGCCCAAATGTATTGCCAATCATGGTCGGATTTCTCTACTGATTCGTTTACATCTAAATTAACTTTTGCTTTATATGATCGCTTTCTGTTTTATGGGCTTGTCCCGATTGTTTAAATGTAGGCCTACCAATTGCTTACTGGTGTTATTGATAGAAATAGTTAATTTATTTGTATTTAAGGGGTTTTTCTTGCTACACAACCTTCGAATATTTAAAATAACTCAAGTGGGACTTAGCTTAGTATACGATATATCTCTATATAGTAGTCAAGACACATATACATAAGCATTAAATTTACGTCAAAGCAATGCGAAAACGCAATAATAAATATCCCCACATGCAAGCAAACCAGCACATCGGAAGTTAAATTGATTCATGATTTTCGACTAATTGTAGGCCTAATCAATAGCAAATCTCAAAGCACTTCAGAGACCATATGTTGGAAATATTTACGTTACTCCGGACAGATAATCGTCCACAATTTATTGTCGTTAGGACATTTATTCACATAAATCAAAGACTAATGTAGATATGAGCAAAGTCTGAAAATGTATATACAAATTAGACGACACATCAACGATCTTTCTGTACAATGGTTGCAGACATCAGGAGTTGATTGATTCAGCTTTTGCACTACTTCAATCAAATGGTACATCTCAACTAGCATATCATAATTCGACACTTCATTATGGTATTTCACCGTTCATTAGAGATGTAAATGTCTTATTATATTAAAACAAAGGGTATATACTTATTCTCAACAGCCATTACTCAAAGTATTGGACAATTTAAATGCAATGAATTCTATCCCTTTGTTTGCATTTCAACTCATTTATTTAAATTTTAATTTTAGGACAATTTATTTTTATTTTTTAATATCTAATAATTAAGATATTTTGTTAAAATTTATATTTTTTTTGTATGTTAATTTGCATAATTTCCTAATTCTTGTACATCAAATACAAATTTCTGTAACTATAATGGGTGAAATCATATAACTGAACCGATTTATCTTAAAATCTGATAAGTAATAGTTAATATTAAAACATAGAATGTGGTTTCTAGAAATTTGAGAGGCCATTCGCGTTGAAATTTTCATTTATATGCTGTATATGTTTTTGATTTTACAAAGTTTGGTCCTCTCTCGGCCAAAATTATCGTAAGCGGACATCCCGTAAGCGGACACTTTTTAAAGTGTCCGCTTTTGTTGTATCATGCTTTATATTACAGTTTAACCTTACGTAAGCGGACATCTTCAGGACAGGTTAAAGCCTGTCCTGGGGATGTACGCTTGTGAGAGGTTAAACTGTAATATAAAGCATGATACAACAAAAGCGGACATATCGCCGCTTGTGGTTCCCTATTGCTTGTTACATAATAATTGGTATAATCATGAAAAGTGGGAACAAGAAACCGCAGGATTTTAAGAATGCTAATGTTATTAGTATCTGGAAAGGAAAAGGCTCAAAGAGCATCTGTGGAACTATAGAGGAATAAGCCTCCTATCAATTACCGGTAAAATCCTCACAAGAGTTTTACTTAACCGCCTCCTGCATAATTTCATAGATGACATTCTTCCTGAATCACAGTGTTGTTTTAGAGGAAACCGAGGTACATCTGACATGGTGTTTTCAGCGAGGCTGGTTCAAGAGAAGTGCAGGGAGCAACATAAAGAATTGTCTATGTTGTTTATAGATCTCACTAAAGCTTTTGACAACGTAAATAGAGCTGGGTTTTGGCAACTTATATCAAAATTTGGATGTTCAAAAAATTCATCATGACGGCATGATAGGACGTGTACAAACCTGTGGAGAGATGTATGGGGTAAAGCAAGGATGCGTTGTAGCCCTCAGCTTTTCTTTGCTGCAGCATGGAATCAAGCTGACAACAAAACTCAAAATATATTTAATTACTTGGGAGCTTTCACCAGAGACATATGAGATCCATTATGGGGATTCGATGGCAAGACAAAGTCACCAACAATGAAGTCCTCATCCGTGCAAAGCTCAACAGATTAGAGACCATGCTCCAGCAAATCCAACTAAGATGGACAGAACATGTATATCAGCTGAATAACCATCGCATTCCGAAACAAAATTATGTATAGTGAGCTTGCGAGTGGTGAACGACACCAGGGCGGTCAGTGTAAACGCTACAAAGACACGCTAAAAAAGTCGCTAAAGAACTTTAACATCAACCCTCACACATGGGAACAGATAGCCACAAATAAAATCGAATGGAGACAAGAAATAAGAATAGGATCAATACATTGTGAAAACCTTCTAAACAATTTTCGCGATAAAAAACGTGCAAAAAGAAAGGAGAATCGAGCTGGAGAAAGAACAGATGCCAGTGATGTTCTAACTTGCCAAATCTATGGGCGCATGTGCCGCTAACGCATAAGAATTTTCAGCCATAAAAGAACTCATGCCAATCATTAGGCTAATAAGTGTTTACCCTTCCAACTACAGAGTATGTTCATGGAAACAAAACCTTGTCCTTTTATTTTAATTTCTACAAGGTTTGTTTATTATAATATATTGTTTATTTTTTTATCATAATTGACCATTTAGCTGAAACCAAATAGTATGGCGGCCTCAAATTGACGTATTAAAAGATAACGATACCTACTAGATTATTGATTTTAATGTAAACCAAGCAGGTAACGCGTCCGGTTATATCACGTGCTGTACGACAGCCAATCAGTGGATGTTGTTTTACTATCATGGATTCTAGACATTTATTCAATACACGTATTATAATCTAAACTATATTTTAAATATTTTATCATAATTGTCCTCACTCAAAATATAGTTGAAATCAAATAGTATAGCAGCCTCAAATCGACGTATTAATAAATAAAGGTACAGTAGACCTACTAGCATATTGATTATGAGGTAAACAAAGCGCGTACCGCGTCCGGTTAGATCACGCGCTGCACGACAGCCACTCAATGAATATTGTTTTACTATTGCGGATTCTAGACACTGTGTCGGTGGGTGGGGGAGGGGCGCCTTATATTAGGAGTGCGGAGTCTAAAATCGACCCAAAAAACAAATACAAGACATGCATTATGGGCCCGGTGTAAAATTAACAGGGTACCAAAACACGTAAAATGGGAAAATAAGATTTTTTTAAATATTTTTTTTTTCTTGTCAATCAAAACCGGGAAGCACGCCTACCAGGATAAGAGAAAGTACGCCCCTTGCATTTTAATGGATCCTGGACCCACCCCTGCAGTAGACTGTATTTTTTCTTCACAACAAGTTCTCATAATCTCTGTAGCTCTGATGATGTGTGACAGTTTATTTGGTGTAGCATGTTAGGAGCTCAAAAACCGATCCCAATAATAACTTTATTTGAAAGTATAGTTTTACATTGATAGTGACATACGACATGCGGTGCGTTTATAATAAAATACACAATACAAGGTACTGAACAACAACTAACAATACATGTATGAAAACAACATATTAAGCGATACAATTACCAATACACCTAGCTAAAAACGTATTTTAAGAAAGCTGCAATCTATATATAAATTCACGTAAGGAATATTTTTAGTAAATCGCGGGTAACTTTTACATTCTTTACTCAATGGTGTTTTATGCTGAGATATACTTTGTTACTGATTTTTACCACCTAATGAACACCAGACAACTAATTAAATTGAATGAGACAATTAGTTATT
>JAOTQE010133875.1:0-11984 GCA_025631205.1 Nesometra sesokonis
ATTTAAGGTGTTCTATTCAAACGTTGCAAGAATTTATGACGTATCCGTTTTCGTATTTCGTAAGTTTGCGAAACCTCACTATTTGTCAACAATATAATTGTAAAGCCGGGCACTCACTGCATTGTGCGACGGTTGCATGACTAAAACGTCTCGCTCCCTGAGCCAGATGCGATGACAGTCTTCTACTCGTCTGCCAACGGTTTTTTTTAGTGATCCAACAAAACAGGGTAATCACTAAAAAAAAACATCAGCCGACAGGTAGAAGACTGTCATCGCATCTGGCAACCACACACACAGGGAGCAACGGTTTAGTCATGGGAACGTCGTATGACCTTCACACGATGCAGCGAGTGCCCGGCATAAGTGATAACATGTCAGTATTTTCTAGGATTGATGGCAAAAACTATTGAAACTTACCAGTGACGTTACACCAGATGTTGCCAGGGTGTTTTCACCACTTGAGGGCAGTCGACCAGCGAATGATCGTATCCTCTCAGAAAAC
The DNA here is from genome assembly GCA_025631205.1 of Nesometra sesokonis. NCBI lineage: Eukaryota > Metazoa > Echinodermata > Crinoidea > Comatulida > Antedonidae > Nesometra > Nesometra sesokonis. The sequence goes on from JAOTQE010133875.1 coordinate 503, forward strand.
CACTCCTACAAAAAATAACTTTACTTTAGAATTGGATTATTTAATGGCAGCTGGTGATACATTTTTACAATAAAAACCTGTATATATCATAGTTTAAGCATTGTTGTAATTCTCAGAAATTTTATTTATTTTTTTGTAATCTTTGATAATTTGAATGTGTTAGTTGTTTGAAAGATGCAGTTGGAGAGGCACAGCCTTTTAGGGATAGTGGCTATTGACTGTTTTTAATGATTTCTCTGGTCAAACTCAAGTGACAATACATCTTTAAGTAGTGTTGTCATAAAGCAGTACAGTTGAACCTCCTGTAAGCGGACACCCTCGAGTCCGGAAAAAGTGTCCGCTTACGGGAAGTGTCCGCTTACGAGAATTCCACCCGATAGAGGGCCAAAGTTGTAAACATTTCTCGGTATTCTCAACAGAAATGGCCTCTTAATTTCTAGACACCACATTCAATATTTTATTACATATGGTTTATCATTTCTTAAAGATGGGTTCAGTAAATTGATTCTCAGCCCTGACGATTTTGTACAGAAATTTGTATTCATTTTACAGAAAAATCATTAAATTTTCTGGGATGTCCGCTTATGGGAGGTAAATTAACATACAAAAAATCTAATTTTGAGGACAAAAAGAATCCGCATCTGCTTGCGGGAGGTGTCCGCTTACGGGAAGTACCAATTGCACAAATTAGATAGGAAGAACAAACGGGTCTTTGAATTAGTGTGTGAGGTGTCCGCACAGGGAGGTTCAACTATAGTTAATATACCTACTAGAAAAATTTTCAAATAGTGTTGAAATAATTTTTATTTGAGAATTATATTTTTTTTTTGTTTTCACATTTTCTATCAGTGGTTGTAATGAAGCAGTAGTTAATATACTTACTAGACTTTCATGTAGGTTTGCCAACAGTCTGAGATCACTCACATCTAATAACACTTCATGCTGCTGCAGTATTTTATCTCCAAGGTTTGTTACAAGTAAATCAGATTCCTGAAATAAATGCAGAAGACTATACAAATTAGTAAAATTTAAAATATTTTAATTTAATTTGACAAAATATAACTTTGGAAGGAATTTCATTATCATTCATAATTATTGCTATTTAGCAAGATATTCATATTTTGTACTAATAGAAATAGACTTGCCCCAAGTTTGTGTATTATATTTTGTGAAATGGGCCACCAGCGGATGATGAAGATTTAGTAGTGTGAGGTTTGTCATTAATATACAGACTTTTAAAACACTAATACAACCTATGTTGAGAATGGAAAGTGCCAGGGAATATTACGTAATTATTAACGTGCCGTATTTGGCTAATTAGGCCAGTGAGTCAAACAATCAAAGGTTCTCATTTTCAAACCACGAATGATGCCCTGAGAGAGCCTGAGATACGTATAATTAGGGCCTGGCCTTGTGTTTGCTGATCGAGGTAAGCCTGAAAACTTACCTTAGGTGTAACTGGATAGGCCTACTACTATTTAATGGCAATGATGGGAGAACTACTAGGCCTAGACCACAAACATGTTTTACCAGTGGATCGCTGGTGAAAAAGGCCTACACTTTATGAATCTGCCGGTAATTGTCAAACATGCATGTTCAACTTTTTTTAGTGGGTTAGCCAATAACATGCAACTGAAACCAGGCAAGTGGATAATTATATGCCCATGAAAACATGGTGGAAAATCATGTGATATTGAAGTGTTTGTCAAGACAGTGATTCAAACATCAGAAAGGTATGACAATGCACTTGCTATGGAATGCAATGGGTGCCTTTTTATTGTCTTTTCACAAATTAAACCAAATCACCGACTTGAACCAAGACTATAATAGAAAGTAACAAACCTTTTCATTTCTTTCTCTAACATCTTCAATTGTCTCTACATCGCTATCTCTAACATCTTTCCGCCTATGTTGCTGTAAGTTGAGCCAATTCGGTAAGGATCGTAAACAGCGACTTATGTCTTCATCTTTCACCCATGTAGCACTAACCATTCTTTTCTCTTCTGTTTCTGGTTGTACAATACCTAAAAGAAAATAGTTATGACAAGAAAGTAAATACAATAATGAATCCAAAATACATACACAACAATCTATACAATAGTCATTAATGTCAGTCATATATAGAATTTGCAGTTTCTCACCAGCGCATTTATGTAATGCAAGAACCTTTTCAATTTCACGATGAGAATTTTCCACATGATAATAAATACATTTTGTTTCATATTATAAAATCATTAACATTAACAACTATACCACAGCAAGAATAAGAACATGACATATACAGGTAGGCCAGGGAAATAAACTTATTTTTTTGGGTGGACTTCAAGGACTATAAACTGTAGGCTTATGTGCAATTTCAAAAGAGTACATACTGTATTTCAGGAAAAGCCAAGGATTATCCCAATATATTAGTTGAGTGGACAGAGTGGACATGGAAAGACCCTTAGAAGTGAAAGTTAGTGAGCAGCCTCTCCACCAACAAAGCAACACAGTACTAAAAAATCAACATAAGCAGTACCTCTATACATAGCATGGCAAGTGTCTTTGTATTCCTTAAGGATCTTGCAGATCATATTCAAGAACTGGTCAGCATAGTCTGGTAGATATGTCATCATGTCTTTCAGTTCTGAAACTGCCCTCTCCATTGCAACTGTTGTCTGTAGTAGAGGTTGAGGTGCACCTGCTGCTTTTTGAGCAGAGAAATCTGTAAGTACTTTGTCAGAGTCTCCTCCTGTACAAAAACAAAGTCATCATTACACAAAAATAAAATGGCAAATCAAATTTCTATATGTGCACCTTGCAATTAACACACAGAAAGTCCAGATAAAATCTGGAAAAATGTCTTGAATGTTTGGTATATTTATAGAATTTATTTTCTAGAATATTTGTTTTGTGTATTTGTTATACATATATTTTTGTTTATTGGTAGTGCTTTTAGTATCCAAAGATATATTTCCATTTTACTTGCACATTATTTGGACAATAAAGATTCATTACTGAATATTGATTATTATTGATCATTAGAGAGTGAAAAAGATTGCAATCTTTGAATGAAAGACTACTCTTCAATCAGATATTATGTGCAGAAATTAATGATTCTGACCATTATGTGATTCATTGCTAACTTGTGGTAATTCTCTCATAATTCCGTCAAGTTTTATATTCATATACTTTATCAAATGTGGTAGTATTTGAAGTTTTAAATACAGTATATGGAACATGTAAGTTAACTAACTCATTGATGTATTGTATATTACATTATAATTTATGTTATTATTTTTTAAAGTTTAAGAGCAATTGTACCTCAATATAATTGCTGGAAAGAATAAATAAATGTGATTCTGATTCTAAGTTAGATAATTATGATTCTGATTTATGCAGTAGTAATTTGTGCATATAAAAGAAGTTGAAATATGAATTACTAATAGAATTAGAACTTCTTTTAAATAATTGAAGGTTAGTGGCACATTCAAATTGTCAAAATCCCTATCATTGCTAGTGTTAACTTGATTGTTGCAATATAAAAGCAGAATATTTTTAAATGATAATTTTTAATATTAAATCATCACAAAATATACCTTTTGTTGCTGTTTGAATATTCTTGTCAATCTCCTGTTGTATATGGCTCAAGAAGATATGATGAATATAGTCACTGACAAAAATACGAAGACTGCACTGTCCACTGAAATATAAAAGTACATACTCTATTTTATAGTACAGTATACAAATATTGACTATTTTAAGTATAATGGTTTGAATTATAGCACAAGACAAGTACTATGACTCAAGCCTACCCAATTAAGAAATAGTTACTATCATGTTAAAATACTAATAGATAACTATTCATAACTTCAGGCCTTGATTTTAGGCTTTGTAGGGGCAAGGCCATTTTTGGCTTGATTTAATGAGGTACAACAGGGCACCTGAGGCCATTTTGTACAAATTTTATCCTTATGTATTACTGAAAATAAAGGGCACTAAAGCCAAAATGGCCTTGATGATGGTCGAAGTTTTATGGTACTGAAGTCAAATGAGAGGGCACCAAAGGGAAATGGCCTTGTGTCTTGGTTAAATTCAAGCCCTGTAAATTTACAAAAGCCAGGTGTTATTAATCTCAGATCAGCTCTTTTGAAAATCATTTCACTTATGTCATGCAGTTAAGTAAAGCATTCTGAGAAATAAAAATTCTGAAAATTTTTATCTAAACAGCGAAGGTGATACCACAGTAGGAATACCCATCTATCAAATTTTTGATGTTATATGTTGTAAGTTGATGACATTTACCAACCCCTGCTCAAACAAGTGTGTGTTACCTTCATAAGGCCTCATAAAAAAAATTATTAGTTTATCAGCTTACCAAAGCATAAAAACTGACGAGGGTGGGATGTTGTTTTCAACCGACCCTCTGATTTTGTAGTGATCTCACATTGGGTCAGATCATCTATCATTTTTAGAAAAATATGAAGCCCTTACCAGCGCCCCAGCCTACAGCGAGTATTGATCATTGTAGGCCTATGGTTAGTTTTTGTGTACATCTTTGTGAGCTTGAGAATCGTTCATATTAATTTATGTTAAGAAAATCCAAAGCAACTCAAGTGAATATGACAGAAAAAAAGATGAGGGGCAAATGTAGACAAAGTGCCTTGTTGAAGACAAATGTGACATCTCACCACAAAATGAGTCGCATCATAGGCAAGATCAAATTGAGATAATCACCAAAATAGGTCTGAAGTCAAGTTTTTGAAAAATTTCCTTTTAATCAATTATGAGTACTACGGGTCTTATATTTCATTATAATATACTTTTTGGGTCAGTTTTCATGTAGGAATGTTTCCTTCATGCAGGGTGTCTGAGATTTATAGTCTTTTAATTGTTTATTTTTTGATTGCTTTATGGATGATTTTCTCAAAACTGTGTTTCCATACATGAAAACTTAAAATGTTCATATTTATGGATCTACATCTCCAATGAATATCATTTAAACTGCAGATTACAGCTTATATTGTGATCTATTAGAAGGTACCAATAACTCAATTTTGGATTTTACCATGGGACTCATTTTGTGATGAGACCTCACAAATGCCATACTTGCCTAACATCGACCCCAAACCTTCAATCTCTTGAATAAAACTACAGTAGAGTTTATTGACTCTGCTTACCCATTGTCTAAATTCATGGCTGCTTCTATGTCATGTATAAACTGGCTAAGGGGTCTGTACACTTGGATTACGTTCTTAATACTCGGCTTACAAACCATCTGCATCTGTTCACAGTCCTCTTCCACTTTTAGGTTACCATCCTAAACAAATAATAAAAATGAAAACAAAACGTAAGTCAACTATCTCAGAACTGACAACCTGGAACAAGATTATATATTAAAACAGACATTTTTATGAATTATAAAATATGGAACCAGTGTGGGCTTGATAGGTAAATTGAAACTCTATAAACCAAGCTATATGCGCAAGTGCAAGCCAGTACTTGCTGCATGACATGACGGGACCCTTAGGGGAGTAGAAAGTCATATGAATTTATAACATCTAGTCCACAGCGCTTAGAGGTTCAACAACATTATGCGCTTCAAAAATCCAGAATAGTATTATTTATTTATTATTATTTGGAAAACCAAAGAAAATGGGACAATCCAAAAGGAAATCAATTTTGACATAATTTAAAAGACAATTTTTACCTACCCACCTATCTTAAAAAATAAAGATAATTATTGTTCACTTTTATTACTAGAAAAATGATTAATATCAAGTCAAATTGAGTTTGGCAATCTTGAAATTAAAATACCTAATTTCATCAAAATTCATGTTATACAAATTTCTCTTTTAAAGTAAAATAAAAGTAAAAAACCTCAACTAAAATACAAAATGAAACAGTCGGCTCATAGCATTCAAGCTTACAAAAAACCACATTCCATTTTACTTAGAAGCAAAATGATAACTTACTGCTCCATAGAACTCCCTCTTCTGTTCTCTCATGTAATTATTCATACTAATGGCGTGCGATGATGATTCAAATCGGAACAAGACTTGTCGTTTAGGTCGCAGCATTTTTCTCTTAGCGAAAAACATACCAATGTCAGTACTAAAAAAAACAGAAGCAAAAGTATTTTTGTTATTATTAATGATAATATTCAGAAATTATGAATGAATGATATATTTGATACTAGCAGACTACTATGCAATCAATTTAGTTAAGAATACATTCTTTTCCATTACAATAGGCCAAATTTTGTCCGAGTTGTGTGGTCGAGCGGTTAAGGCAGGGGAGCCGTGAGCCAATGTAAATACAACAGCATGAGTTTGAGGCCCGCTTGCACCATGGTTCTGGTGGTGGAACAAGTCTTCTTGGATAAGGACTATAAACCGTAGGCCCAGTGTACACAAAAAGCTCATGTGCACTATAAAGAACCCAGTATATCTTTTGAGATGAGTGGGGGGTTACCCCGTTGTACTGGTCTATACATCCGCTGGTATGTGGACAGAAAATGCAGCGCCTGTTTTCAGGCAGCTAAGACATGTAAGGACCCTTAGGGGCGTAGAAAGTCTTATGAATGTGTACCATCTGGTCCACAGCGCCTTGAGACTTTATTGTGTAAGGCGCTATATAAATCTTATAATTGTAAATTATTATAAATTATAATGAGAGTGTGATATTCTCCCTGGTTGGGATGCTATCCCATCACAAGTTGCTTACCAGCAATTTGCTGGTACCCATTGTACCCATTGCTAGGTAGACAGCAGCATTGTAAGTAAAGTGTATTGCCAAAGCACACAAGCATGAGTTTGAAGCTCTCAACCCCTTGATTAGCATTCAGAACTGCAACCAATGTGCCAGATGCTCTCATCAACACACTTAGAAAATATTAATACTACACTTTGTGTAATAAAACACTATGAGAAAAAAAGTTGTTGACACAATGTATTTGAGGCATGACAAGGCAAAACCACCAAGTTGTAGGAAAATTGAGTTATTGTTTAAAACATATGACAGTTTTTGAAAGCTTTCAAATTAGGGGTCAATTATAAAAATCGGACTTTTATAGCTTTAGTTATTGGACAAAACATACACCTTTGTATCTGTTTATATTTCCTGTTGTTTATTTGCTTATTTTCAATAACTTCCTGTGCAACAACTTGGTGGTTTTGCCACGACTAGCCTCATTTAGATTTCAAATGAGTAACACAACATGACACAAGCTTAATAAAATATAATACACAAGAATACATTTTAAAGCATTTATATATGATTGTATCCATTGTTATATAGTTTACCTTGTGTTATCTGATGAGAAGCTTTCACCCTGGGCATCTACTGAGGCATTTTTCATATCTAAGTAACTACTTAGATGTAACTGAAGCTGTCAAAATAATAATACATAAAGGTTAGTAATATAAAAAAGATATTGAAATTAATTCGTGAAATATAGTTGTATATTTTATACATATGAGGCATGTCATGGCAAAACCACCACGTTGTCGCAAAATTGAAAAAGGGCGTTAATATTGGATCCATATTACACGTTTTGTAAACTTTAAAATGAGGGATCAATTATCCAAGTTGGAAGTCTAACCAAATAGACAAAAATTATATTTGTATTTGTTTATATTTCATGTTGTTTATTTGCTTATTTCTCAATAACTTCCTGTACGACAACTTGGTGGTTTTGCCATGCCTTGCCACATATTCGTTGTTAATATATTTTATATGTTGTCATGCCTATAGGAGAGCCCCTTGGCAGCTTTATTGTTCTTGGGAAATCCTGACAGGCATTCCACAGTTAATGGTGTTATATATACTTTTTTGTTTTTTTTTTGTTACTGGAAAACTATATATGATATATGATAGAGTTCTCCGCAGGCCATTCAAGTATCATGCTACCATAATGCTTCACTAGGATGTTTGACAGTTGGCCATGATGCTTAAAGCATCTTCCATGATGCTTCGAACATCCCATTTGATTGAATAAATTTGGTTGTGATGCTCGGGACATCTTTCATGATGCTTAAAATGTTTTGTCATCTCAGAATGCTATTTAGGTCATTTCAATGCCTCCTAATTATTTTAAGTATCTCGCATAACCCCCAAATACTGAATGACTTAGATGTTTACCATGATGCTTTCCTATGATGCTGGGAAGAACACTGTATGAACTAAAAGAGTCAGGGTAGCAAAGTGGTTAGGGCACCCATAATTTGAATATATCTTACTCCTAAGTAAGCAATATTATCTTGTAAAAGTCTATGCGATTCTTTTTTAGATCACCTTCTTGTAGAGGTTACTTTTGCGGATTCAGGGGGTGGAGGGTCCTCTGAGAGTGGCCTATTTTTTAGATTAAGCCCGCTCGGGTTCTAATTGAGGTTTTATGGTACAATATGGGCCTAAATTGTCATCATATAATCAAAAACACACAAAAATAAAGATTCACATTTTCAACATTCAATTAACCACCATTACACTGTACATTGAATGCTGTTTTAAAACGTAATTTTTTTAGTGGTTTTAATGGCATGAAAATAAATGGTACGAAAGTACCGCTGAACAGTAACTTATTTTATAAATTTTAAAATTTCACCTTAAAGTTTAAAATTATATTTGTCTTGTTCCCAATATTTTCAAATTTCCACAATCTATCATTGTATTAGTCATCAATGTAATGAAGTACTGGTACAGTATTTATTGAATTTACTATTAATTGTTGTCACATACATGAAGCAATGACAGACAACTCTAAATAAAGAAATTTAAAAGTAAAAATTACTTACCACTGATTGAATTTGTGACCAAATATCATCCATCGTGTACATCTCATTGTCAGAAAAACCACCCTGAAAAGTGACAATTTGTAAATCATGAATAAATGATTTACATAAACATTTTGATTTATAGTAAATGTAAACAGATTGGTACAAACCCACAAAAATAGAGACAGCCATATAATGCAATTACATGACAAAGATTGACAAAATAAATAAAATAAATTGGAATTTAGTCCTGATACCTACAGATGGATATGTTTTTGCCTTTAAGGCAGTGCAGCTGAGGTTGATTAAGATTAAATAGTGGGACCAGATCGGGCAGGGCTCAGGCCAATATTCATGTCCAAATACAACACCAAAAATGAATGATAATGAGAAATTTATGCCTAAATATTGAATCCTGACATGATGGCATGTATCTCAAAATATTTAACGTTTTCAATGACATAGGGCCTCTACTGCTACTAATAATAATGCTAATTTTATGGCCAAGCGTTTAAAGCATTGGAACCATAGCATAAACAACACTACGGGTTTGAGGCCCACTCGCACCATGGTTCTGGTGGTGGAATAATTTCTTTTCAGATGAGGGAAATAAACTGTAGGCCCAATGTACACAAATGGCTCATGTTCACTATAAAGAACCCAGTACATCATTCAAGAGAGTGGCGGGTTTCCCCTATGTACTTGTCCATACACAACCCCTGTCGTGGACAGAAGGATGTTCACTAACTAATGAAATAGCCGCAAAGGCTATGACGTGACCCTTAGGGGAGAAGCAAGTTACTGAAAGTGCAACTTATATTCTACTCTATGCTTTATTATTTCAAATTCAAATTGGTGCCATATAAATGTTTAATAAGTATTAATGTATCCACATCAATACATTTTAATGAGTGCTGTTTTTGATGCTGCACTGATTCAAACCTCCAAAATGGTTAGAAACGTTGAGGGGGCTTATTCACCGATTTATAGTAAGTGTTTATAAAATGTGAGGTGTCGCTACAAAATGAGTCGTGTTGTACAGAAAACCAAAATTGAGTTATTGTTGTATTTGGATAAATGAGATTATAAGCTTTAAATTGGTTTTTAAATGAGGTTCATAACTTCAGTATAACCAGACAAAAATCATTTTAAAACATAGGCCTATCAAAACACACTTTGGAGAAAATCGACTTTAAAGATAAACAACTGTTGAAAAACAGACTTTACAAAATGTAGTTCAAAAACATTTTTATTGTAAACAAACATAAACAGGAAGTTTGTAATCATAAAATGTAATTACTAAACTTAACAAAGCAACAGAAATCTCATTTTGTGATATCTTGACTTTCTGTCTATTTTTGTGGATATCTCAAAATGACCTGGCGTACAACACGACTCATTTTGTCACGACACCTCACAAATATTCTCACTTAATTTTTATTGAATACCTATCACATAGAAATAATTATGAATTATGCAATACCTTCAGTCTGTTAATAGATCCTAAGATAGACATGTGTGCTACAGCTACTGAGTGGAAACGATCAAACAGCAACTCCAGTAGTTCAAGCAGTAGCTTTGGTTGGTTCATTAACACTATACTCTCACCTCTCAATTTAGCACTGGTGGAAGAAATTGGTAACAATCAAACAACATGGAGTTATGTTAGATATTAGGAATAAATACATACTCCAAGCAATGAGATACACGCTATCATGACAAAATTCAATATTTCGACATAGTTATGTCATCATCAGAAAATTTCTGATGAATTTATGACCATTTCCTGATAACATAATTTATGTCAAAATATTGAATCCTGTCACAATGGCATGTATCACATTGTTTGGAATATGTATTGTACTTATTTTGGTTGAAGTTGATTAGGGACATTTCAGATTAAGACTAAAGTTAAGAAAAAAAAACTACCACTGGGAATAATCAACCTGACAAAAACCACCACCCAATGGAAGAAATCGGTAACAATCAATTGAAATGAAATGATGTAACAATCAATTAACATAAAGTGACATTAGGTTTTAAGAATAAAATTAGGACAAAACTACTAGTGACAATAACCACCCTGACATAAACCACCAACTAATGGAAGAAATGGGTAACAATCATTAAACATAAAGTGACATTAGATTCTAAAAAATCCAGCCTGACAAAAGTCATTGAAAAATTGACAATACCATTCTTAAAATGGGATGGGACATGATGGGGGTAATGTTGGGTGAGTTTGACATTTTTCAGTCAACATTTTGTTAATCCACTACTCACCCAACTTTATCAATCGAAGAGTCCACTATTGGGTGGTTGTTGTCAATGGTGGTTATTGTCTTGTTTTTCCAGTCAAATTAAATAGTTGTTAGGATGATACCAAGATCAAAGGAATTAATCACATAAGACAGCACTTGTGGCTATTTATATTACCCTTACCCCCAAAATTTGAGATTTGCTTATTTTTTTCAATGCATGAGAATTTTGACCATTTATGACACAATCGATGACCTGATTGTTATGAACTTAATGTTATGACATGTCAAATTAAATAATTGTTAGGATGATACCAAATCAAAGAAATTGACAACATAAAGCTGCAATTATTGCTATTTATATTACCTCAACCCCCAAAACTTAAGATTTTTCGTATTTTTCCACTATATGTGACCTCTGACAATTTATGACATAATTGTTGGCCCATAGTTATGAAATTTATGTTAACA
>JAOTQE010133886.1:0-11984 GCA_025631205.1 Nesometra sesokonis
CGCCCCCCCCCCCCCCAAATCCGCCCACCCCACTATCTGCATCAACAGCAACTATCCCGAATGCACATCAGCAGTTGTTATCCATATGGGCCATATGCAAATTCTACATGAAATGTCAATCTTATGTTCACATATGGCAAATCCTATATGAGGCTCATATGGCAAATCCAGGGGGCATATGCCAAACCTTATATGGTACTCATGTGGCGAATCATATATGACCCATTATGCCAAATCCTATAATGGCACACATTTGCCAAATCTTATGGAACACAATGTTCCAAATCCTCCCATATGTAAAATTCTATAGGCCTATGGCATAGGCCTGCCTGCATGTGCAAAATCCTCTATAGGGCCGATATAGCAAAGTGAATGGTACCCATGTGTCAAATCCTATACAACACCCATGTCAAGTGTCATATGGACCACTTATGTAAATATGGGCCAATTATGTTAATTCCTACAATAACTCCTATGACACCATGTCAAATATTAAATCGGTAGATATGCCAAATGCTGTATGGTCATTCATGCCAAGTTCAATATGAGGCTTATATGACGAATCTCGTGTCCATATGGCTTATAGACACATTATTTCAAATCTCAAATTGGGCCAATGTGCTTAATTCTACAAAAAGTCATTGTGCCAACCCTTTTTGGGGTTCAAATTCCAAATTATATGTGCACCCATATGCCAAAAACCCATACGGTCTATATGCTATGGCACCCATGTCAAATCATTTATGTGGTCCATTATGGCAGATCCTTTGTGAACCTATATGTAACATTCTGATACGGGGCTCATATGCCATATGGCCCCAATATGCTTAATCCATTGGCCCATATACCAAATACCATATGAGGCTAGTCATGGCAAAACCACCAAGTTGTCGCACAGGAAGTTATTGAGAAATAAGCAAATAAGCAACAGGACATATAAACAAACACAAAGGAAATGTGTGTATATTTTGTCCAATAACTTCAGTTATAGAGGTCCGATTTTGCTGAAATCATGTATGACGCCCATCCTATATGGCATTTAAGTATAATTATGTCATATTGCGACGATACGGAAAATCCTACATGGCGGGGCTCATTTATGGCGCCCATATACTTAAGGCATAATGGCGCACATTATGACAAATCCGAAATGGGGCCCATATCCTTAAAAACGCATGGGGCATACGGAAAATGAATTTAAGCCAAATCCCATGGGCCGATGTTAACTATAAATCCACCACGGCCAAATTGAAACCGAAATGTGTGACGATATAGAGGGCGCACTGCTATGCCTCCGTTGTCTCTGTTTTAGATCTTCAACAAGGCCTGGACTTTTTATCTTTTAACGAGAGGGGAAACAGTTTTCAGAACACATGCGTTGTTTTGTATGATCTATTCTATTTATTTCTTATTGCAATCTGCTGTAATATTATATTTAATTGTTTTTGATTGAATAAAAGTGGCATTCACGGAATACTTTAAAATATAATGTCAAACCATTGTTAATAAGAAAACTAACTAGATAACTTGCAAGACATTATGACGATGTCATGTTGTACGGCGATATAATATTAATAATTTATCAAATTATTAAATTATGCAGTACAGCGAAAGATGTTTAACAAAGTGGAAGATGTTCAGAAGATGTGCATTGCCGCAGGTCAACTATCTATGAAATAAATGTAGGTCCGGTTCACGTATCTCTACATTTTGAAGAAGATAAAAATTGAGGTTATACAGATGAATCTCGGGAGAGAATGTAATCAAACCAACCCAAAGTTCTAGGTCTTTCGATATTGGTTTCCTGTTGTTATGTGCGTTAATGTTAACTGATAGATTTTCTAATAGGTGTGTTGGCCAAATGTCTTACAGTATGTATTTCAACAATCATTATTTGACTTGAATCGTGGACCTACTTAGATGCGTCCAATCATTATTTTATACTTCACTCAATCGGCCGCTAGGTGGATCGGACCGCTTTACGTTTAATATGATATTAAAGTTTTTATAGTTCAATGGGATTTAAATGCAACAGCGTGTTATTAATGTTTGTCAGTTATTCCACTGGTTAGTTGATCAGTCGGTTTGTCGGTACCGTCCTTTTGGCGATTAGTTTCTATCAGGGAACAGTTAAACTGTTCCCTGGTTTATATTACGTTTACTGTGATGATATTTTCAAGTTAAATTAGTCTAGGCATGTTTATACTATTACGATAACGATCAATGATAATTAAATACAAATAAGTTGTTTCTAAATTACACGAAGTTTGAGGAATCTTTATGCTAGAACGACAGGGTAAATCTCCATTACGATGAAAGCACTGTTTTCCCAAATCAAATGACGTCATAGTGAATAAAACCAATGAAATCGTTGTCGTTTAACAATTGAAACGTTTATATTAACAATTTTGACGTCATTTTAATCGTAAAATATATTTGTCGTCTTACACATCTTAAATCGTGATTTAATCGTTTTAGTATGAAAATTTCTTGTAATTTCTAAATAAAAACTCTTTTTTTTAATCCATTTATCGCTGATCGTTATAGTCGTAGTATAAAAGGACTTAGGTTTGAATCAATGTGTTCAGTCGCCCCACTGGTTAATTGGCCAGCTTGTCCCTTTGGAAACTGGTTTCTATTTACATTCTGTAATAAATTTTAAAGTCTAAGTCTAAGTTTAAAAGTCTAGGCCTAATAGGTTTGAAATTTAGCAGGTAGTTTTTAGTAATGTATATCAGTTATCCCACTGGTTAATTGGCTAAATTGTGGCGCCGGCGGAGGAGAATGGGGGCCAGCTGCCCCCCTCCCCCTCCTCCGTCGGGGAAGATTGACCATTTTCGTCAGGGAAAAGCAAATTAAAAATATTGGATAAGCGGCCCTGAAAATAGGAAATAGACATAAAATGGGGCTGAAAACGGGGAAATAACGGTTTTTTTTTAGCTCATCAAAACCAAACCGGTAACCATGCTCACCCGGACCTCCCGAGTTGGCCCACCCCCCGTCGGGCAAATCATGGCGCCACCACTGAATTGGCTAGGTCTTTTGGTCCCTCCGGAGACTTGTTTCTATTAAGTTTACCGTACTCTACTATTTTCGAGTTTTATTAATACTCTAATAAATTGGAATTATTTTTAAATATTTAATTGGCTAATCGGTATGGTGGATCCGTTTTGGTGATCATTTTCTATTAAGTTTACTGTAATATGCTATTCTTAAGGTATATTTGAAATTTAGCAGGTAGTTTTAACAATGTTTTTCAGTCATCTCACTGGTTAGTTGGTGAATCGGTCGCTATAGTTTGCTGTGGGTTTTTATTGCCTTAAATACTCTTTGTAAAAGAGTGAAAATCAACTCTTTGGAGTGAAATTAGAGTGAGAGCGACCTGAAGGATAATTCATAGAGTATTATCAGCACTTCAAATCGAATCTTTGGGAGTGAATTATCCAACAATCATTGCAAAAGAGAAATTGACCCCACTCCTTTAGAGTAAATTTTCATTCACTTGGAGTAAATTGATGTTTTTTTTGGAGTGGTCATACATGCCACCTCTCAAATAGTGGGGTTTCTTCTTAATTTTACATTAAGAGAGCAATTGAAAGGTATCATCTTAGAATATCGGTTTTGCTATAATAAAGTCCCATAATCTAAATCATGTATTTATTATTATTAAATAAAGTACATTAAATTGAATTTGACAGTAATGAATAGAATTTTAAACAACCGAAGGCCTCTTGGCAAAGCACGTACAATAGTACTGGAGCCGAACGCTGAGCAAAAGGGTTAAAAATAGCGCACAGGCCCAATGGCGATGAACGTTTGTTTGTACTTACGAAATACCGTCTAATTCATACGGTACATCGGCCAAGAAAACATATTTAGTGAATATCAATTAAAGTATTTGATATATCTTTCACTTCCGAAAACCTCATTAATTATGTAAACCTCGACGATCATTATCTGTGTATCCAAGTTGATAAATTGTCGCTCGCTACCACGAACTTTCCGCAAAAATTGTACTTTTGGCTTTCACAATCAAATATTTAAATCATTAGCAGAGTTATGGTAGGTAACCACGACACGGCCAACGCACACGACAATTAAACGTGGTTAGTCAGTGATTAACAAGGCTACGACCAGACACTGGTTTAAATATCCGCAATGTTAACATTTATTGTTTCTTTTTTGTTTGTGACGTTCAATAAGGTCGAATTTGTAATCTATTAACATTTGTTTCGATTTTTTGAACTTTTATTATACTGAACACAACATCTAGTCCGTGTAAGAAATTAAAAGTTAGTCATCTTCTCATAAGTTTAACTTAAACAATAATTCTGTTGGTACTGTATAATTTGATGACGTATTGAATTTGATACGGAAGGTTAGTTTCTTATTCGCCAACAGACGGCGCACTTGCTAATATGTTTGTCCGTTAAAGTACTTCCTGAATTCAGCATCATCTCTGTTATAATAAATTGCATTTCATTCATTTCATTGGTGGCTCATTTTACAATGCATTTTTTACTCTCTAGTCATAGCAATGTTTTATCAGAGATTTTTAATCAGTTTCACTTAATTTTATACCTCCTCCAAGAATACGTCTGCCTTTTCCAAATGTTGGTTGTAGATTTATATGGTCTACGTCTTATGTATTTCCGGGCTCGATGAAAATCACCTTTAGTACTTCAGAAATTACAATTTCTAAAGGATTTATCCTTTTTGTTAACCTATTTCCCCTATTTTCATCCCATTGACACGTTTTTTATAGCGCGATTTATGATTTCTGGTGCTTTTATCTCACAGTATAGTGCTTTTTCTCTGAAGGGACTTGCTCATTTCCACTTACGCGGGGTGCTCGAAGCCCAGATTTTCACAAATTTTATATCCTAATTTTATTTTTTTTTTTTTGCCTCCGAAGGGAGATGCGCGAGCACCCCCTGGATACGCCACTGTTTTTTTTACAATGACAAAGGGTGAAAATAAATTATGCGGTGAACAATGTGGAAATAACGTATGAAGACTGTATAATAATGTGGAGCAATAAATGGTCTAAAGCTTAGGCCTATACCAGTCAGGCGCAGATTTATGGGGCGCAGGGAGCGTGCTCCCCCTTATTATCATCATAACGTAGTTATGCACCCTTATATTAGGTGCGCCGGGTCCAAAATATACCATAAAAATTCAAAATACGGCCAAAATAGGGTACTTGGGCATCAAATTGGGGGAAATGACCTTTTTTTTGCTCGTCAGAAAAACAAATCGGCAACCACGCCCACACGGAATGGAAAAGTGCGCCCTCCTTTCGGCGTAGCCTGGATCCTCCCCTGCCAGTCGACTTTATCTAAAATTGAATTCAATTTCTGTCGAATTTTATTTTGATACCAGATTGATATTTTCCATTAATTTGCAATCTCTAAGTCGATGTTTTCATAAGTCGAATTTGTTTCTAATACGCCATCGTGCTGGGATTCAATATTTCGGCATTACTTAAGCCTTAAGCTATCATAAGGAATTCCTGATAATGAAGTAAATGTCGGAATATTGGTTAAAATCCTGCAGTTACATGGGCCAATAAATGATCCAAATCTTATAGTTAAACTCGCTTAAGTCGAATTTATCTAAAAAGAATTCAATTGCCAAGTCGAATTTTATTTTGATGCGAGATTTTGTTCATTAATGTGCAATCCCTAAATCCCTAAGTTTTCATACATCGAATTTGTTTTTAATACCCATTCGTGCTGGAATTCAATATTTTAGCATTACTTAAGCTAATCGTAAGGAATTCCTGCTGAAGTAATGTCAGAGAACTGGTTAAACCATGGAGTTAAATGAGCCAATAAATGATCCAAATCTCATAGTTAAACTTGCCTAAGTCGAATTTATCTAAATTAAATTCAAGTCGAATTTTACCAGTTTTATTTGTTTTCCATTAATATGTAATATTATGTAAGTCCAAGTTTTTATACATCAAATATGTTTCCAATGTCACTTTTTATTCGACTTTGACTAGTTTGACCACTTTGCTTTTTCCTCCATGGATTGAAAAAGTTTTAGGTTACAATATTATACCAAGGTGGTATCTTCCATAACATCTCCAGAATTACCACTAGGTGTATTCACATGCACTGAAATAGGTTTTATTGCATCTATATAGTAATATTTTTAACAATATACTGTACAAAGTGTTACATGTCGAACGTAAGCATTTTTGGACTGTAAACAGCTGTAATAGTCAATGGTCAGTCTATTGTGCAAGTGCCAAACAAAATGTTGTAATGCTTACTGTACGATGTCATGATTATAATTAAATAAATAACAAAAAACTTTTTATCTGGACTTGCGTGTTTTATTGCGGCGACGCTTCACGTCTTATCCAAGACGTTTCTTCAGGCCGACTGATGTTATCGTCAATATGTTGACCTGTGACCGGAATTTAGGGTCACAGGGAGAAAATCAGAGTCTGAGAGAATTTTGGCGAAGTTGAAGTTGGGAGAATTTGCAGGTTTCGTTGGGGGATAATTTATCCTTGAGAGCGATTTGTCAAGGCATATTTTCACTCAAAGGGTATAAAAGTACACAAACTATTACCAGTTTTTTTTTCTTCCTCTTTTTTTTTGCTTGTCAAATTAAAAAATTGAAAACAGGAAACACGCCCACCCCAACCTTGCCCTCCTGTCAAGGGTGTTGTCCTGCTGTCAGGGAAACCTACTCTCCGGGAAATTCTGACACTGCCACTGTATGTGAGTTCCTATCTGTTCATTCACGGTTCATTTAAACAGAGATTAGCTGAGACATGAAAGAACTAAGCACACATTAATGACAACAGGATACATGGAAGCACTACTGTAGATCACTGAGACGGGAACAACAGCAAAGTATATCGCTAATCACTGAACCATGATATATGTAACCAACACTAACGTAGTTAGTTGAAATGGAGTAAGTTCTTATTAGTCTACATCCTAGATACTTCCTCATCATTTATTCATTTTTTCATAGCATTTTTTCTGGCAAAATTGAATTTAGCGTGATCATTATTCCTTATGCTACCTTCTTTCCGATCGCTCATTTTTCATTTTAAATTGTTCTAATCGTTCCGATTCTGGCAACATTGAGTTCAACATGTTCATAGTTGGTATAAGTTGATCTACTGACATTTGTATTCGTTTAACTGTTGATGACATTTCATTTATTTTTTGTATATGTTCTGCATATTTTGCAT
Organism: Nesometra sesokonis; assembly: GCA_025631205.1. Taxonomy (NCBI): domain Eukaryota; kingdom Metazoa; phylum Echinodermata; class Crinoidea; order Comatulida; family Antedonidae; genus Nesometra; species Nesometra sesokonis. The sequence goes on from JAOTQE010133886.1 coordinate 7,220, forward strand.
ATTTTCTTTGCCGATCTGAAAGTATAGTAGTTATTGCACTGATCTCTGTATCAACCTGTGGAGAAGAAATTTTCATGATGTTAAATAACAGCAAGGTTATGGCTGGACTGACATGGTAAAAGATGTCAAAGGTTGATATTTTTGAAAGCGGATTAACTTTAGTCCAGAAATAAATTTAGATTTAATCCAGTAATTACTAAAACTGGGATTTTTAAATTGTAACTACATTTAGTCCTGACCTAAGTCTTGAACTAAATCATTCTATTTTGTGTCCACTGAGAACGCAAGTTTATTGATAGTCCTGGATCTATTAGTGCTATTCTCGGGTTATTCCTGGACTAATTTTTGAGAATACCAAACAATGTCGAAGTATCATAGCACAAGCCTGGCAGACCTAAGACAGGAGTAGAAATGTAGAAAATAAGACCTTAAGAAGGGCATGACTGGTATGGACCCACATATGATCTCAGAGATTCCAATTTGTAAAAATAATATTCCTGGAGATTTTCTTGTGGTCATCCGACCACTGTTTCTAATATGCTCTTTTCCTAAAATGTGTATAATTACTCTTATTTAAAAGCAAAACATAATGCTTATTTATGAAGCAATAGATTCTGACATTTTTTTCACTGTTAAAACATGCCATTACTGTTCATCAAAACCATTTCTAACTAAAAAGTCGCTTATTTTCAACTAATAATTTTAAAAAGGTAGGCCAATTTACACCTTAATAATGAAACTTTCAAAAAACCTATAAAATATACAGAAGAATACTAAATTCCGGGAGCTGATCCAAAATTCCTGGAGACTCCAGGACAATCCTGGAGACTTGGTAGCTCTGTGATATAAGTGGATTCACAAGGAGATGAATGAATAGTGAGAGATATAGAAATGAACAGATAAATGGATAAATTGAAGAAAAAATAAATTACTGTACTAAATGAAGCGATGAAGGAATTACTGGAATAAATAAATGCCTACCTAAAACAGACTGATCTATATACAAATAATGAATGTTTAAGAGTTGAATGAACAAAATATATTTTTTTTTAAATTCAATAAATACAAAACATTATTTGGTTTATAACACATCTATTGTCCTTTGACTTATTTATTTATCTATTTATTTATTTATTCATTTTATTTTAACTTTTTATTTGCACTCGATGCTATACGTATATTCATATATGTCACTGTTTAAAATTGCACTAAATGAGAAAAAAATAAACAAAACAAAAGAAAAAACAAACATGAAATATTAATTTTTTAAGAACAAACAATATCGGTTAATACTACCAGGAAATTGTTATTTTACCCAAACTATATTAATTTTATAATTCTATTTTGGACAAAATGTGACCATGTGTTAGATAAAATAGTCATTTTAAATCTTTCTAAACCTAAAATGTATCAAATTTTCGTTTGCCAGGAAATAGTTTTGTTTTTGTTTACCCGAAAGACCTTATTATTAGGCAAAATGCGACCATATTTTAATTAAACATTGTATTTAATCACTTATTTGTAAACCTAAAATGTATATAATTTTGGTTTTCTGTAATTTGTATACTGTACTAGTTGTATTTATTTGTCTTTAAAATTTTGGTTGCACCAATAAAGACAGTGTGTGCCACTGATAACTAAGTGAATGCCAATAAACTACTAAGTTAATAGTAAACTATTTATTTGATTTTCAAATACAAAACCCACTGCTGTAATCGTCAATTGGATGCCAAACGTCTAGGCAAAAATGCAACACTAGGCCTATAGGAAGAATTTTAGCCATCGTGGGGCAGAGCACAGGTTGTGTTGTGTACTGTATATAATTATTTTCTGTTGGGCCTATCACGTGACAAAAAAAAATCAAAATTTTAACAAAGAACTCGCCATTGAATGAAACCATTGAATATCACTTTTGCCATTGAATGGAACAAAATTGCCAATGTCACATGATAGGAAATCAATCAATCAAATGACAAGGATATACTTAGGTATGTTATAATGGGGAATGTAGCTGATTGAATAGATAAATTATTAGATGAAATTATGAATTTCAGTTCATTTATCAATACAGATTAATCTAAAATACTTAAAAATTGAGTGGCATTTAGCTCAGTTGGTTTAGCTGGTGGAAATCACTGTGCTGTGCACTGAACCATGACTTACTCATGGTTCGATTCAACACTCTTTTTGTGTTTCGGCTGGAGGGTCGAAATACAAGTTACTAACGCACCGTCTTTCGAATGAGACGTTAAGCCATTGGTCCATTGTACAACATGGCTCATGTACACGTTAAAGAACGCTGTGCACTCTTCGAAAAGAGCAGGGGATTTTCTCCCGGTGTACTTAGCCCAATCACCACCAGAAGGACTCCCACTAGAAATAAGTCCACTTCAGACTTTCGTGGGTTATCCTTGGTGTTCTACACCGAATAAATCAAATCAAAATTTTTAAAAATGGACATAAATATATACTGCCCTTTTATATAATATTTAACAATTAGCCATAAAACCCATGGGAATACTGACCTCTTTCACCCGTTGTGTCAAAGAGTTCTGGTCAAAGGTCACAGCTTCTGAACACAACTTCAAATGTTCCTGATATCGCACTGACAGTGCATAAATTTTACTATGAAAATAAATAAGTATAATTACTATTTATTACATTTGGATTACAACTACATGGTAAATCTAAAACATCATGCACATTGGTTTCCAAGCAGCAACAATTGCTTTAAGGGAAATTAAAATAGGTGGTGCATTTTAGTAATGATCTTTCTCCCTGATTTAAAATTTAAAAAACAATACAGGCTCTTTACATATTAGATTTTTTCCCATAATTTTAAATAAAAACAATGTTTTTAACACTTTTGTAAATTTGAATTCAGGGAGGAAGATAATACTAAAATGCATCACCTAGTTTAATTTCTCTTAAAGCAATTGCAATTAGGCCTATATATATATATTTTTGCATAAAATTTACCTAATGTGTACATTGCCAATTATTAATTACATTTAAAAATCTTCAGTATAATTTTAACATGAAGTTAGCCTTGTCTAGGTGACATCTATATGTGGCAGAGCCAGGCCAAATGAGACATATGTCACAAATGCTAGTTTTTCACAATAGGAAGAAATATAAAAATGGTCAATTTTAAAAAAAAAATATTTTATTTTAAAAGTATACAGTTCATACATTCAACTTTCATACTACCTTAACATTTTTCAGATACTGTATATGATCAATTTTTTTTAAAATTCAATTTAAAATGACCTAGCTTAGTCAATGTATACGGATAAACAATTTTCAAATGCAGTTTTCTCAAAACTTACATTTTAAATATTCGAACTTCGTTCATAGCTTCGCAAGGAAACATGGTATGAAACTGATTTTTTTGCATGCTAAAGATAATAATGCGTGGTTTTATAATCCATAAAAAAATCAATTTTCAAGTTTCCAACTTATGTCTCATTTGGCTTGGCTCTGCCACATATCCACATTAGACCCCTCCTCAGCATGACATACAGTTTTCCACCACAATAACTTTTTGTGTTTTACAGTCAATTTGGAAGCAAACCATAAGCATAGTTTATATCCCTGCTGCTAGAAAACCAGCATTAATGTTGGCCTGTCCTACAGGAAATGCCAATGGAAAATATACCACACTTTGGTTCAATAATGTTGCATCTGTAATCACTATAATTTGTCAATGTGCCCCGTTTACACTCAAGAGGCGAGGCAAAAGAAATGTTCATGTTGATTTATTTTAAAAGAAAATCTAAATCATTTCAAAAAGTGAATATATAACAGAAAAAAACAATTGTTTGTAATAGTCAAGTGAGTTGTGTGGGGTGATTAAAACTAATGATTTTTTTTTATCGAATCTTATCAAAAAATGCTGGTCTTCGGCTACACAAAGATTGTTTTTAGGTGCGCATCACTTTTGGAGAAATCCCGATTTTTTTTTACTCATTTTACTATTCAAACGATTGTTTTTTCCGTTGTATTTACTTGAAATGCTTTGGATATTTTTTGACATAAATTAATGGATTCTCGAGCTCACAACGATGTACACAACCAGAAATAGGTCTATACGGATTCATTGCTAGCTGGCGTGCTGGTATCTGCGTCGTATTTGCGTGAGTCTAAAATAATGATGGATGTGAGTCGACGTGAGATCATTAGAACATTGGAGGGTCGGTAAAAAAAAAACTCCAGCCCTCATCAGTTTTTATGCTTTGGTGGGGTGATAAACTAATTATTATTATTATGGGGCCTTATACCCTACCTTGAATCTAACTTATCCAGTACATTTGGATCTTCCATATTTGGTACATTGAGGGTTCCTCTCATGATTGGTAAGAAGGTTGGTATATCCTGCATCTTTTGAAGTTCTACATTTAGACCAGAATCTAATTTTGGAGATGAACCCTCAGCAACTACAACTATATCATTAGGCTTCTTAGCAGCCACATCTCGATCACGTGATTTACTGGTCACCTGACTTCTCTGTGGGAAATCTCTTGAATCTGGGAAATATTAAAATCTATGTTTGAATCATAGATGTATTATTTTAATGGCTAGATAGTGAACTTAACACTGTAGAATTGCAAACCCATGTTTTGTTTGTTTGTTTGTTTATTCAATTTTCCACACACAAAACATTAATAAAGAAAATAAATTGTACAGATAAAAAAAGTGTGTAGATGGAGGTCAAAATAAGTTTGGAAACAAACTTTAAGCCTTGACCCCCAAATAAGATTAACAT
>JAOTQE010133897.1:0-11983 GCA_025631205.1 Nesometra sesokonis
GTCGCTTCTATGATGAAAAATTATGACTTATTGTGGTCGCCGTTGGCGGCGCTACATATATTACGAAAAACGACCATTATAGAAGCGACTTGGAGCAAGTCTAGGTTTCGGCTATCTGGATTCGGCTGGTTTTCAGCAAGCTGGCCTAGATTTATTCTTCTAGGTCTACCTGACTGAGGCCTAGAGGCCTAGAAATATTTAAAAAAAAACACTATTGGGCACTCTGAAAGTGCATACACAGGAACGGATCAGAAATTTTCCCACCTGAGCAGGTGAAGAATATGTTGCGAGGGAATGAAGAGACCCATGAGGGAGGGGAATCCTCATCCTTTTAGATAATTACTTATATTGACACCCACTCAGACTTTGCAAATCAATTACATTTGTTTTTTACTTTTTACATTTTTGCCTCTTCTGTGTCTTTTTCTTTAGTTGAACGGAGTGACAAAGCAGGGGGCAGGTGAGGGCTTTTGAGAAATTGTTGGAATTCTCTGGAAATGCGAGTATTTTAGAGTACTTGCAGTATATCAGAATTTAGTTTCCTCTCTTTTTTTCAGTTTAGGTTTTTCTTTGTAAAGATGCTCTTTGGTTAAATGTACTGAGCAAGCAGGGAGTGGATGAGGGCCCATTTGAGAAATACTTTTTTTCCATAGTTAAAATGGCTGTATTTTAGTACTTCTCGATACTTACACTTTGTAAATGAATTATTCAAACTTGGTTTTTTTCTCTTTATATTGTTTACTTTTAAGTAAAAAACAGAACTTCACTAAAACATTGTGTGAGTGGGAGCTCTGAACTACAGTATCAATTCGGTGCCCATTGTCTAGGCTGGCTTATTGCGATTTCTAATGCTAAAAGTTTAGCCTTAAAAACAGTCAGTAAACAAAAACAATTGTAGCAGCCATTTTTCTGAGACTAGGCCTAGGTGTGGTGGATAAGCGCATACAATGTACTTTTTATGGCTAAAGAATGCAAGCATTTGTTCAGATGTATTATAATGTTGATGGTAAAACGAGAGGTTCCAACCCTCATGATTTGTCCGGGAGTCTCCCGAAATATTAACAGTCTCCCAATTTTTTAAAGCAATCTCCTGATTTTTTGTTGAAATTTAAACATGTTGGCTTAGAATAATATTTAATCAATAAATATAGTAATTTTAAAGTAAATAATTGCATACATCATTTTAAATTAGTTACCCCTTGCAGGCCTGTTTTTTACCCTTCATAAAAGGCATTAGAAGGCGCAGTATTTTAAGATAAATGGCGCACTTTGAAAAATCTCCCGAATGACATCAAATGACTTTTTTTTTTGTTTTTTTTTTTTTGCTTATCAGACCAAAATTGGAGAAATTGTGGGCCAATACTGTGGCGGGTTTGTCTCACGCATTGAAGCCAAAAAAAGTTGGCAGGTATACAGTCAGTTTTTTCTGACAATTTACAGTATAAATTATTGGTAATTTGAAAGGGGATTTAGTAGATGTACTTCATTAGTTAGGAAACACCTTGAGATAATTTCCATTTGACCCAACTAGTGTACCATAGTTCACATGCCTATTTACAATTTTCAACATGCTGACATTAGGTTTTGGGTAAATACAAGTGAACAGGTGTCAAAGATGTAATCAATATTTTTTATAATCACTTTTACTGTCATGTATTTTGTTTTATGATTTATGTCAATACAGTTGAAATTCTGTAGGTGGACATCTCCCTTAACAGTTACTCATTCATTCAAAATCCTATTTGTTGTTCCTATCTAATCAGTGCATTTGGAACCTCTCGTAAGCAGACACCTCCTGGCAGTAGCTGCAGGCACTTTTTGAATTTTGATTTTTTTTGTATGTTGATTTACCTCCTACAGTATATGAGGCCATCCTGGAAATTTTACTTATTTTGGACTTGGAACTTGGGGTCAAGGGTCATTAAAGGGTCATGGGATAAAACGGCTGTTAAAAGAATAACTTTTATTTAAATTATGCAATATTTTCTGTAGTTGCCAGTGACAATTGATGAACATTTTATCTATAAAACCAGCATTGTTCCAGCTAACTGGAAACTGGCAAAAACAACGCCAGTTTATAAGGGAAAGGGATGCAAGAAAACTATGAGTAACTATAGACTTATCTCTGTGGTTTGCCATATTTCAAGAGTTGTTGAAAAATTAATTCAAAACAAATTAGTAAATTATTTAAATGTAAATGACTTAATTAGTATGGATCAACATGCTTTTAGAAAAAAACCATTCCACCGTCACCTGCCTCCATCGGGTTATAGATGAATGGTTGGAAAATCTAAATGACCATGAAATGATTGGTGCTTGTTTTCTTGACATCAGGCTTGGCAATTCGTTGAAATTGGTATCCCACAGGGTAGTGTCCTCGGACCTATATTATTTTTGCTATTCATAAATGACCTTCCTCAATATGTATATCCGGGATCCTGTTGCATTTTTGCTGATGATGTACTCATCTATATTGCTGACAAATCTGTAGACAAAATTAACATCCAACTTCAGTCCATAATGAATAACGTTGGAAATTGGTATGGATATAACAAATTACGTGTTAACTGTACTAAAACTAAACTTATGTTAATTAGAAATAGAAATATACGCCCTAAATCCTCTTTGAATATCCATGTTGGAAATGAAACTCTTGAGGTTGTAAAAAACATTCGATACTTAGGACTTCAAATTGACGATAAACTTACTTGAAATGATCATATCCGCCATAAATAAAAATATTGGACACAAAATTAACATTCTAAACAAGTTGGCTGAAACTCTTAGTAAACCACTCTTAAACTTGCTTAACGAAAGTACAATCCAAACATGTATTGATTATGCTATTTCAGTGTTGGGAACTACATCTAATAAAAACAAAAATATTTTGCTTAGGTTACAAAAACTTGCCACTAGAGTTGTAAATAATAATTTTGAAAATAAAAATTATAGTGGAATTGAACTTTATTCTCTACTCTATTAAACAAAGTAGATGGAATATGTTTGATGATCGCAGACACTATGCTTTAGCTTGTATAATGTTTAAATGTATTCATGGTATTGCCCCCCCGCGTTTGTGTAATATGATCGAAATGGTCTGTGGCCGACATGGATATTCGACGAGATCCTCTCAGACTTTGAACGTTATTCCGCAAACGCCTAGCTGCACTGTCATGAACAGTGCATTAGGTATTGCCGGAGCTAAGGCTTGGAATAAAATACCCGTTCAGATCCAACAATGCCCTTCTTTATATAGTTTTAAATTTCATTATAAGAAACATTTTTTATAAATTACACTTTTCATTTTATATTTTAAGCTCACTCTTTTTTAATTTGTTTGGTAGATTTTGTGTCTTTTTATGTGTATATAGCTAAGATTTTTATTTTTCCGTTTACAGGACCATATTGAAAACCAGATTTTAACATCTTACTTTCTGAATTATGTTATCCTGTATACATATGTTTTAAATAAAATAAATAAATAAATAAAAACATGTAGCCCTGCTTTAATATTTTACAATTATCACTTTAGTGGTATGAGTGGGGGGATGTATTAGTTATATTATAATACCATAGAATAGATATTTTGTTACACAATCTTGTTGTGTAAGATAATAAGTAGCAAAAAACTATGTATATAGCAAGAAACTACAGTATAAGCATGTAATCAAAAGTGATGTAATGTAGCTGATGGTTTATTTTTAAAGTTGTTTTAACATCTTGCAGTGAATGTATTATTTTACAGTTTATGGTGTACATTTAAGTAAATTTATAATGTCTCCTCGAATGCCCTAGGAGATCGATCTTTATTTTTTGCAAGTCGAGCCAAATCAAGGGTCTCCTGCAATTCACAAATGTGATGCACTGAGTTTTTTTCATACAGTAGTACAGAAAATTTAATTCGGTGAAAGACGGAATGTTTATTCCACTCGGCTCTGCCTGGTGGAATAAGAAAACCCATCTTACACCTCATTAAACTATTGAATATTTGTATATTACTGTAGGTACAAATAAAGAGAGTTTGAGGTAGGTAAAAAGTTGCATTACTTCACTCATCTGGGCTAAACTACTGTATGTACACAACTTGAAAAGCACTGTTTGCGAAAAATGGGGGCCAATCACCTCATTTGACTATTGATTATTTGTTTATTGCTGTATGCAGAAATAGTGAGTTTAAGGGTATGTTCAGACTCAACGATTAAGCTTAGCGTAATATATGTTTCGTACGATTATTTGTGTCTGAACTAGCCGGCGATTAGTGCAAGTCCCTAATCCAGATCGTAACTTGTACTTCCTGGAAACCCCGGTTTAGCGTAAGCTACGGAGTTACGCCTCGTACACCTGAATGGTTTTGTCCTTGTGTTACACGTTGACTAATCACAATTTGCAATCGGTCTACATTTGCCAATCAATTACAGATCACTGGTCATAGAATAACCCGCTGGCAGCAATTTTAAAATTGCTTATGACTTTAGCTAAGTCTTGTGTCTGAACACTTTGGTCATTATGCCACAGATTAGCTTGCACCTCGCTTACGCTAAGCTCCGCTTAAGCCGTGGATCTGAACATAGCCTAAGCTAGGTCAGTAGTTGCGTTTCTAAGCCGTGGATCTGAACATAGCCTAAGCTAGGTCAGTAGTTGCATTTCTCCATAGCCTAAGCTAGGTCAGTAGTTGTATTTCTCCATAGCCTAAGCTAGGTCAGTAGTTGCATTTCTCCATAGCCTAAGCTAGGTCAGTAGTTGCGTTTCTTCACTCAGCTGAGCTAAGCTACTGTATGTACACTACACCTGAACAGCGCTGTTTGTGAAAAAAATGGGGGTCAATTGTATACACATGCACAACCAAGTTAGAATACTTCACATATCACTAAATTCATCTACTACTATATTTTATTTAAATTGTTTTTTTTTTTGCACAGAATGTGCCAAGAGAGGAAGTGTTTATGTGCTCTAAGCTCTGGAACACACGACATGCCCCAGAAGATGTTAGACCGGCATTACTAGAGACACTCAGTGATCTTCAACTTGATTATCTAGATCTCTACCTTATGCATAGTCCTATTCCATTCAAGTAAGTTTGAGCCAAACATTTGGTTTTTATATGAGTTGTACCTTGGTGGTGAAATTACATAGTGTCTTTTCGATTTGAGGAACTTGATTTGAATCTCATGAATGACACCAGGTTTTTTTTATATAATAGGACAGTGATGATTTGCATTTGTTTTTTTTTTTCTAAGTACCTAAAAGAAATTTTAAGAAATAAAATATTCTTTTGAAAGAGTAAAATACAGTATCTATTTTCACACTCTTTGATACCAAATTGTAATAGAGGGAATTGGCCATCCCAGAGCTAAAGTTTCTACAGTATGTGCATTTATCAACATTGTTTGTGAAAGTGGGTCTAACACCATGCATACACTTGCATAATTTTGCAAGTTTAGTTTAATTTAAATACAAATGGATTAGACATAATGAAGTATTTGTGAGATTCAAACAATCTGTAATAATAGTACCTCAATTAAAAATTTACAAAAGGAGTTTTAAATCATGTTTTTGATCTGGAACGCTCACTTTAGCTGTGTGTAAATGCTGCTGATTAATGCCTGATGTAAACATTGTAAATTATGTCTGTTGTAAATTAAAACAAATCATAAGCTAGATCACTTGTACTTTGTAACCCCTTAAACCAGTGAATTTGCACAATAAAAAAATGCTAATTACTTCTTTGCCACATTTAAACTTTATATAGCAATAAATAAATATGGATACTTTTTAATTACAGAAATACCGGCACATTGCTACCATATGATGCCGATGGTAATATGCAGTATGCTGATGTACACTTTAAGGACACGTGGAAAGCAATGGAAAAACTCATTGATGAAGGTTTGGTGAAAGCTATCGGTGTTTCCAACTTCAACAGTAAACAAATTGAGGAAATTTGTGACAGCTGTCGTATAAAGCCAGCTGTACTACAGGTGCATATATTGTTATTCAAATTAATAATTTTCTTTTCAAATTCAAAACATCAGCATTTTGTAAAATACTGAACTATTACTATTACATTTTATTTGTATGCAAATCATTAAGACCAACCACCTTTTGGCCCGTCTATTTTGTTTTATTTTACACACAATTTTGTCAAAAGTTTTACTTGGCATAAGAAATAGTTTTCCTGGTGTTGAATATATCTAGTACACAGGGATGTCACCAGCTTTTTTGAGTGCCGGACGGCACACAGCACCCCCTTTTTCATGAACCGTGACCTACCCATACGCACACCATGCCTCATTCTGTTGAAGGATGTGATGAACAAAAAAGGGCAGTTATTTCATTACATTACAAAACGTGACCATAGAACAAAAGCTGTAATCTTTTCTTTTAGTAATAAGGCTAGGATTTCTATTGTTTTTCGACGTATCAGTCACATATTTTATTGAAAATGACAATTGTTAAGGGTAGAAATAATAGTGGTGGTCGCTAGCCTAGAAATGCTTAGGAATAATAGTGGTGGTCACTAGCCTAGAAATGCCGGACGGAAAAGTCGAGTGCCAGACGGGGCCGTCCAGCGTGTTGACATCCCTGAGTTCAATGTGCTGTGATTTTATAGGCTCCCAAGAGTAAAGGTCTGAGGAGGGTATAGGTTCACCGTGTGTTTTAGGCAGTGACAAGGGTTGTGGATTGGTTAGAAAAAGGTTGTTACCACGATAACTAAAATTTTATAAGTCTAATTGGCTTCTAGCTTTGCAGACTGCAAGATTAAAACAAGAAGTCGGATCTTATTGATTTTGTGCCTTCTCCAATTATTATATTGTACATTGTTTCCACCATGGCTTGGTATGGTATGGAGGCTCTGGCCAATTTTGTTTTCACTTAGAAACCTGCAGAATAGAGATTAAGAAGATCCGAAACATACATAAATCTTTATTTATTTTTTTCTAAAATGTTTTGTTTTCTTTGTTAATTTGAGATTGTTGGGTCCCATCGTTAAAGACTTAGTTCCTTTGATTTACCTACAGTATGTTTCTAAGGAAGTCAGAGAAGAATTTTTTACGTTTATCTAAAGATGAGTTGGATCTTAATTGTATACATAACTGCAAGTCACTTGGCTTATTCCCTAAATTTTAATTACATCACAATCATCACCATGTTCATCATCACTGTCATCACCACCACTACCGTCACCGTCATCGTCATCATCATCATCATCATCAACATCATCATCATCATCATCATCATCATCACCATCCTCATCATCATCATCACCTCCTTCTTCTTCATCATAATCTTCATCATCATGACCCTCATCAGAATCATCACCATGATTACTTTATTATATTTTTTCTGGCCTATTGATATAAACTGTGAATGACATGTTTTAGATATTTGGTTCTAAACAAAGCTTATTAGGCTTATTACTGTGACCTTATTAGGCGTTACTGTGACCTTATTAGGCTTATTACTGTGACCTTATTTTCAATGTTTTATTCCGTTTAAAATATTATTACTGAAAAAATCCAAATTTGTTAGCTTCACTGGTAATAGATATAAGTCAGTAATTGTGGCAGAGTCAAACCAAATGAGACAAAAGTCGCAAATGCTAGTTTTCCACAATAGGCAGAAATTTAAAAATGGTCATTTTTTTCAAATTTTATTTTATTTAAAAATATACAGTTCATAGATTCAACTGCCATACTACCTTACCAATTATATTATCCAAAAAAAAATGTTTAAAAAATGCAATTTATAATTATCTTGCTTAGTCAATGTATAGGCCTACTAATAAACAATTTTTAAATGCAGTTTTTTCAAAACTTACATGTTATTTGATTGTTCATAACTTCGGAGAAGTCGGAAGGAAAACATCGTATGAATCGGATGGATTTATTTGCAAGTTAAAGATAATAATGTGTAGTTTTATAATCTATGAAAAACCTAAATTTTCAATTTTTCGACTTATGTCTCATTTGGCTTGGGCTCTGCTACAATTACTTCGATAAGGCGTTGACAAGTTTTGGATGTATAAAGGTGTCGATTTCCACTTCCAATGTAAATGTTCCCTATACTTTTCTTGAAACTTTATAGTCATATGCGAAGTCAATGTCTTATTATTGTCCATAACAATAGAGTAAATGTAAAATGGATTTATTAGCCAACTTGCCGATTTAGTTACATTTGTTTATTTTTATTGAATTGAATATCTTTCACTTACCTTGTTTTCCATGCAAGTTTTGCCCCATATAGCATGATCAGGCCTTTGTACATATAGAGAACAGCTGTCCATTGTACAAGACGATTGCACACACACGAATCTTTCATTCGAATCAACACAAGATCCTCATTAACAATCTGAAACATCATGATTCAAGATTGTTATTGGCTTAAATACTACTACACAAGACATTAAACAAAATACATAACAGTAAATATACACTTCGTTACTCTTCGTTAACCGTTTCGTTTCGTTTCCGTAGCAAAAATGTTTTATTTTACATGATGGGTTGACTGCCCGACGCACAACCCTCTTCCTTTTACATTCTGGACTTGGGACCCGACAATGTCACACATTCTGGACTTGCGACCAGTCTGACTTGGGCAACAAGGTTGTTCTATGACTAACAAGTATAATAAGTAAAATTTAGTTACAATGCAGGTAACATTTCGGTGACTAGAAAGACGGGTATTGCAAGTAATCATAGCCACAATTATCAAAACAAGATATTTTATAACTCAATAGCATCAATGATGTGACTTTGTTAAAACGCTCAGTGAAAAATGATACAACAGTTAATAATCGATTAATCAAAAGGGTGCTAACAAGTACTGTAATGTAATATAGTTGAACCTCCCGTAAGCGGACACCCTCGGGTCCAAGAAAAGTGTCCGCTTACGACAGGTGTTCGCTTACGAGAATTTCCGCCGTTATAGGGCAAAAGTTGTATACGTCCATATGTCTCATATTTCACGAAGTTCTCAACTAATTGCCTCTTAAATTTCTAGACACCACATTGCATACTTTATTATATATGGATTTTCATTTTTAAGATTGGTTTAGTATTATGATTTTTAGCCAATACAGTATTATGACCATTTTTTCAGAAATTTGTATTCCTTGTACAGAAAAATCACTCATTTTTCCAGGATGTCCGCTTATGGGAGGTAACTTAACATCAATTTTAAGATAAAAAGTGTCCGCGTCCGCTTACGAGAGGTGTCCGCTTACGAGAGGTACCAAATTCACTGGTTATTAGGAAGAACAAACGGGTCTTTAAATTAGTGTCCGTTATGGGAGGTGTCCGCTTTCGGGAAGCGTCCGCTTTCCCCCAGAAATACTACATTTGAAATACTAGTCTACTTGTTCAATGGTATCACACTGAAATATTCCAATCAAACCCGTGAAAATGTAATTTGTTGTGCGTAGTTTTTGATTTATATAGCGCCTTATACTTAGTCTCAAGGCGCTGTGGACTAGATGTTACACATTCATATGACCTTCTACTCGAGTCCACTAAGGGTCAAGTCATGTCATGCAGCAAGTACTGGCTTGCACTTGCGCCCATTCGTCTATCCACAACATGGTATTGTATGATTGGGTTAACCCCCTACTCGTCTCGAAAGTTGTACTGGGTTCTTGATAGTGCACACGAGCCGTATGCGTACAGTGGGCCTCCGGTTTTAGTCCTCATCCGAGAAGACTTGTTCAACCACCAGAACCATGGTGCGAACGGGCCTCGAACCCATGCTGTTGTTATTGCTATGGTACGGTTTCCCTGCCTTAAACCGCTCGGCCATACTACTCGCATTATATAAAAAGCTAATAGAAGCTATCGTTTAGTTTATTGGTTAACAATAATAAGTTAGGCTAACGTGAATAGGACAAGTAACAATACCATTTGCGTAAGGTACGAAGTAATCATTAAAAGCTTACGTTATGTCATGTCCTTGGCTTTAATTACAGTGCAATTAATTTCGGACTTGGACATCATTGCTTTGATTTAATTGTGCTTTTTAATTTATTGAAGTGCTTTTTACGTGACAACTATTTTAATTAATGATTGTTTGCAAACCACCTATTGTTACACAGTAACAATGGAAGATTGAGGACTTCACATAGATGTATCATTTTAACGGGTAGATAGTGAACTTCCACAGAATACATAGTCCCAAAGCGCAGCTCCATGTAACACCTACTATTCCGGAATCCAACCAATCAAATCTAACGCTGTTGCTACGTCGAAATTGCGCCCCAATCATTCATAGAAGTTTCAAATTTATCAATAAATGAAAGTAAATTTAATCCAAATATAAAGACATTGACAACATAAAATGTATGTAACATATGTAAATAATGTTTATGACAAGCGAATGTTAAAATTACAATAATTGTAAAACAGTATTATTTAACTTACATGTTTGTGACTTACGACAAAATAGTAGGCGAATACATGGGACTGCAATTCTACAGTGTTAAGTTCACCATCTAGCCGGAAGTAATACATTCTGGGACTTCGTCAGTAACACCAAGACGCACAAATTGTTATCGCACGCGTACAGAAAGGCTAGCTTAAAGACACAAACTGGGAACACTCCAATTTGTTAATCACTGCACGCGCGCGTTTCGTGTCTCTTTATGTGCATTTCTACACGCGCACATAATAGTTTGTGCCCATTCGTGGTGTCACTGATGAAATGCTAGGCTTTTAAAGAAAACAAGTTTTTTTGACGACAGGCGTCTCAAACGTCACATATTGTTAGGTCCGATGGGGAGCTCTACAATAACCCGACTGATTAAAGGATTAAGTATGTATACTTTTTCACGGGTTACCGGTTAAAAAGTAAAGAAATAGGTCGACATCATCGATGTTACGAGAACATTTTTCTCATTTAATTTACCAGTTTACAGTATTAAATATCTTTTACCTCATAAATTAAGGAAAATACGTTATAAATATTTTTATAATTATGCCTGGATATTGAAATTCATAAAACCAGTTATCGTTAGCCCAAGATGAAAAGCGTTCTCACTCTTCTTTTATGTTCCATACACCCATGGAAAATATTTTCAAATCAGTGCAAAAATATATTCCATAATCAACCTAGTTCTTTTAAAACCTCTCGTTGGGGCTAGCAATTCACCAGTTGAAAAACCAGTTGTTTAGATGAACATTCATGGATTACTGGTTGGTAATTCAATTGCCCTTCGCTATAAGCTCATAAGTAGTACGTTTTCAGACATTGAATTAATTAATGTTCATGTAAAATATTATAATTCATAATCAGATACATTTCCACTGGTTTTCAGACGATGATGAAGGATACGCGAATTTATTAATAATGTATGATTTATACCGCGTTAATGGCATACTATTTACTGTTTTGTTTTGTTCTTGCCTTTTTGGGTATTATATTCACTGTATTTGCAAGCCCAGTAATTCCTGGGGGAAGTGTGGCGTATTCAGTCTAGCAAGGCAGGGTGAGAGTCAGCCCCGTATTTAGGGTGGGTAAGGTGGTCCTCTTATTCAAGCTCCCCCTCCCCCTGCCACCACCCCAGGGGCCCGCACAAATTTAGACCATGTTTTGAGAACTGGCTTGTTTTACTGCTTTTTAACTATAAGTACGTTATAGTAGTTACGTTCCGTGGAAAAAAATGGACCTATTATAGGAGTGACGCCGGTGTCCAGGTCTTTATGGCCACGGTAAAACTCAATATAACCTGAGAAAAATTCGTTGGTACGTTACCCGGTAACTTCACCTTGTTTTGATGTTTCACGTTGACTAACTGACGGTTCGATTGGCTAAAAGGGCCCCCACAAATTAAAAGGCCACATAATATAAATCACACACACACATATATATATATATATAAATTTAAACGTATATATATATATATATATAAGAGATAAACAAATTGGGTCAAGCCCATAAAAACGGAAGGCGGCCATATTTTGCAGAATTTAATAAATTTAAACGTAAAAAGTAGAGA
>JAOTQE010133908.1:0-11983 GCA_025631205.1 Nesometra sesokonis
GTCCGTAAATAGTCTTTTACTATTTACGGATCCGTAAATAGTACTTTGGTGGTTGGATTATGTTTGATCATGTGACATGCTTTTAACCAATCAGCGAACAAGAATAAATCAATCCAGTATATAATACTGTATATATATATTTCTTTTTTTAATATAGAAATCATCATCCGACAAAGCAGAAAAGTCTAAAGATAAATTAAAAGCAAATTTTATTGACTTTGTAAAGGCAACAAAAACAACTGATGATAACACAAATACAGAAGAACAGTCATCTGAGGATAATATTAAGAAGGAAAAGAAAACAAAGAAAGAGAAAGTGAAAGAGGTTGCTGGTGTTGTACAAGATTTATCACAAATTAATGTTGGTCCTAACTTTAACGATGATGATACAACACCTGACTCTGAAATTGTGAATGCAAATGATAATGACAGTTGTGAAAATATGTCAGATGTTGAAACTGGCGAAGATTCAGAAAGGACTCAAACAAAACCAGCATTAAAAGACAAAAAGAAACGTAAGAAATCAAAGAAAGCAGATGTAAACATACCAGAGATTGAAGATAAAAGGAACATGGAGGGAGGGGTGTTAGAAGGTGTAAGTGCATTTCTTAGTAACAAAAACCAGGAAGAGATGAAAGTAGTGAAAGAGATGAAGAAAAACAAGAACGCCACCCAACTAGGTAAATATTTAAAATATGTGAGGTGTCGTGACAAAATGAGTCCTGTTGTACGCCAGATCATTTTGAGATATTCACAAAAATAGTTCTTATTATAGTTGTTTTATAAAAATGAGATTTTTGTTTTTTTGTGAAGTTTATTAAATTTTATGATTACAAACAACCTGTTTATTTACAATGATCATGTTTTTGAACTGCGTTTTTTACAGGCTGTTTTTCATAATCTATGCAAAAACATACAGGAAGTCAACAGTTTTTTATCTTCAAAGTTGATTTCTCCAAAGTGTGTTTTCATGTGCGTACATTTCAAAATTATTTTTCTCTGGTTATTCTCCACCTATGAACCTAATTCAAAAACCAAATTGAAGCTTAAGCTCATTCGAGACTATCAAATTTATTTGACAAAAAACTTTGATGATACCCATATATGGCAATGGTATATCTATGTATGGTCATGGTGTGACATCATCATGACCATATATAGGCATGTGAACATTTTTTTGTCAAATAAATTTGATTGTCTGGACTGAGCTTTATAATACCTTCTATCACAATATAACAATAACTCAAATTTGAATTTTTGTACAACACGAATCACTTTGTGGTGACACCTCATATATGCTTAAGAGATTTCAGTTTTTCCCTGTCTGTTGCAAAAACTTGTGTAAAATATACAATTTTTGTTTTAAATTCGACTACTGTTGGAGGTGTGGCTTCATTGCAGAACAGTATATTTTTATTTATAGCATTCTGAATGGATGTCTAAAAATATTAGAATAAATGATGTCACACCTCCAGTGGCTGTGAAATTTCTGGAAAAGTGTATAGAGGTGTCTATACATTATTGCTTAAATTTCTTAATATTTTCTAGAACTTTTAAAATTGTAATTACCAAAAGTCAAAACTCTAGAGCTACCAAATTTTGTTTCCAGGTTTTGTGAACATTTTTTAAATTTTATCTTGTTTAAAGTTGGTTTTCGCACCTCCCTGGAGGCAGAAATTAACAAGAGTGTGTAGGAATTAGAAACTGTAGGAAGCGATAAGCATATACTACGAAGGCAAGATGAATTGGGAAAAATACACCACCAAGAAATTTCTGGATTAAATCGCATAAAGGAAAATATTATTATTATTATTAAAATTTATATAGCGCACATTTATACAGTGGTACATGTAATCAGCGGTGCTTTACAAACATCATTTATGATATACAAAAAAAAAAAAAAAGAAATAATAATAATTTGGTGTGACAAAGATGCAAATAGGGCCTAAAGGTAACAGATTACAAAATTACATAGTAGATATTGTAAGCCTGATTGAAATAGTGGGTTTTTAGGGAGATTTTAAATTGGTAGTAGCTTTGACTGTTTCTTATGACACACGGAAGTTCGTTCCAGACAACAGCAGCCGCAACTGAGAATGATCTATCCGCGAATGTCTTGCATTTTGACTTCGGTATGATGAATTTGGCTGCACCATCTGACGATGAACGAGTAAGGCGAACGGCAGATTGGATCCTGAGCATGTCACACAGGTAGTCTGGTGCTGTACCATGCAGAACTTGAAATGCCATACAGGCAAGTTTAAACTTGCTTCGAAACGCTATTGGGAGCCTACTGAGCTTACATTTCAAAACATGCATATTTTCACTCATCATGAATGATATCATATAATGATATTTATATTTGATTTTCTTAGGATGTCATGCATGCAAGTAATTCTGCAATTCATTATTGTATTTGTTGTTTTTTTCAGACACTGAACCAGCTGTACAAGTAGTAGAGAAGATGCAAAGGAAAAGAATGCATGAAGATACAGATGATAATGATATTGAAAGGAATCTGACATCGAAACAGGTATGTATTGTTTTGTACATTTATCATTACACTTTGATGTGTTTGCGTTGTGCGTAGCTACGGAAATGCATACAATTTTGAATACCGTCATCACATTATAGCAGCAACTGTTCAAACTAGGTGAATTTCACAATAACGTAACCGGCATTGCAAGCTCTGTGCAAAAGTTGCCTTTGTCCAATTTTCTACATGGGAAACGCAACTGTAGACCAAAGAGCTTGTAAATAGTTTCCATGCCATTGACTACCAGTGCCCAGCTGTTCAACTTTGCATGCACAAGGATGGAATACAGAATAGTGGAAGAGCCATGCATCACTTGCATTAGTGCAAATACATCGCCTAGTGGAAACAACGCTTAACACTTTGATTCTTCGGTGTTATGAGACAGCAACAATCCTACTATTATAGCTTTAAAGAAATTGTTTCAATAAAAGATAAACCTTCAAACCTTTTGCATTTCTGAAGGAAGTCTTGCGTGTAGGTTATTTAATGGCAGTCCTCTTTGTAAATTAAATGTTATAGGGACCAATTGACCAATGGATGATAAAAGTATACAGACATATATAAAATCTGTTATTAAAAATAAATCAACATGAACAATGCTTGAGCGATTTCTTCGCACCCACGGTAATGTACACAAAACCTAGGCTTACAGTGATTGATGTTCACTGCAGACTGGTGCACGCTGTTTTGTTCATAGGGCCTACTTCAAGATCATTACAAACTCAGTGGATTGTTTAAAAAAAACTTCCCGCCCTCATAAGTTTTTATGCTTTGGTAGGGTGATAAACTAATAATTTTTTTACTGAATATTTTTTTTTATTTCAGAGGAGAAGTCTAGAGCGCAAAAAGAAAGAAAAAAAGACAGGAACACATTTCTACAAAGTTACAAATGTGAAAAACAGAAATAAAAGAAACAAGACCTCCTAAAAGTTATATATTTTAAAACTAGATTGAAGTAGAGGACACCAGATTATTGAAATGGCTAGTTAATACATAATTCCAGCCAGCAGATTATTATGATGTGAAAAACTTATTGAGAATCGGGGAAAGATCCAGGATTGTGTGAAAGACTGGCGCAAAACTCCCAGCCGGGTGGTTGTGTTCAGAGTTTCAAATTTAACACACAAATCAGAAAATTTATGCTATTTGCATGCTTTTGTACAGTTTTATGATGAAGGTGTCTGCATTTTATCAGTATTCTATTTCTTTGGTGAAATTTTATATGTGGCGCACGTAAAATAAGACACGTTTACTTTTGACGATATTAGAAGGGGCGCGATCTAAATACGCCCCCTCTAAATGCGCCCCTGAGAGTTAAGGCAAAAACATTAAAAATGTTACCACATAATAAAAAAATGAACAATTTTGGAGAAAAAGCTTTTCAAATATTGCTGGTTAAGAAAGATTAGTAAACACTGGAATGCCAAGAAAGCAGTTCCAAAGAGAAACTTGACTTCTGAGACAGAACTGTTTATAATAAAACTTAGTTGAATACAGGGCTGTAAAAAGTCCAAACTGCTAGACCAAAGGACTAGGTGGACCTAAATGATTGCTATAAAACAATCTTATCTTAATTTACAAAATAAACCTGGCATTAACACATACGGTTTTAGCGAAGGCACTTCAGTATAACATTGCTATAAAATGCATTTCCTGTGACTGTGTTGATTATTGAATCACAACTTTCATTCCTTAGTATAGTAACAGTAATTGGGGGCATTTTAATAGATAATTTTAGTCTTACATCACACTTGATCTTTTCTGAAAAATATGAGTTTTATTTTTATGATAAAGAGTCTGTAACAAATTATTATTAAAACTGCCAGTTCAAGCTCATATGATGTGAACATTATGTTGAAGTGATTTAAGACCTTTTAAAGGAGAACTTCTGAATTAATTTTTTTATGGATAATTACTTCATAAAAATTGGACAGAGAGATAATGCTGAAAATCATGTTGCTAAGTGAGTCTCAAATCAGTTCTACTACTCAAGTTACACCAACTTGTTAAAGAATAGAAAATTAGAGATTAAAAAAAAGGTTTTGCTTGCAAACCGAACTCGCATTATCATTCAAATAAATGGAAAGATCAGTCAAATTTGTATTAGAATAGGTAACTTTTAATGTTACTTTTTATATGGTTTTCAAACATAACCCTTTAAAATCAGCAATTTTTCTATTCTTTAGAATTGTGTAATATGAGTAATAGACCCACTTTTTGATTTATTGGCTACTTTAGAGTGTTTATCTCATTGTCCAAATGTGAAATTTTGTGTGTTAGGTCACAATTAGCTTTATTATATCCTTAGAAATTTTAATCTCCGAGTCCCCCTTTAAAGCCTCCTTGGAGTAGGCTTTATTATAAGTCTGCTGACTGATATGACCGGGATATAGCAATGATTATATACTGGATTGATTTATCCTTGTTCACTGATTGGTTAAAATCGTGTCACATGGTCAAACATAATCCAACCACCAAAGTACTATTTACGGATCCGTAAATAGTAAAAGACTATTTACGGATTTTCAATTTCCACACCAGATGGCGGTATCTCATGTGACTCGGCGCTGGTACCGTTGCGACCGCAAACCAAGTTCAACTTTGACGATTTGAATCGTTAAATTTGGGTGCTCGCGAGGCAACATCGCTCGCGGCAATAATTTGCATGTTTTGGACCTAGAAATAAATCACACATTTTGTTTATTGATTATCTAACTAATATATATAAAAATTGCAGTTGAAAAGTTCTTTAAGTTTGTTTTATTGCGATTTTATCGCGAAGATATACGAATTTCGTAGTAATAAAAATTTTAAATAAAATAGCGGCAATATAGCGGTCCAGCGTGATTTTTTATAACGATTCAAAACGCCGTTTCAAATCGACAGGAAAACAGGCTTTAGAAATAAACAAGGAAATCTATATGAACAAGAATGTATGAATCCAGTATATAACACACATATATACTAAGATGAAATGCTCTGGACTAAAACTATGGGTCCCTCAGTGACTGTCACTTTGGGACCCATAGTTTCAACCAAAGCATTCATCTCAGTATATATTTGTATACTAAAGACTGACCGTGATGTCATAATATTAAATCATCTAAAGATCACTTATAGTAATCTTGGATATAACCCTTATATCAGCTAGTGACAAGTGGTGTAGTTCCTATATAGGCAGGAGGGGAGGGGGGCGGGGGGCGGGCCGCATGCCAGCAGCTCAAGTTACACCAGCATCCCTAACTGGAGGTCTGTTCGCATCCCTAAAGTGTATGCAGTACTGTAATTGGTTATAAATATATCGGGCAGTTTCTTAATAATCATCACCAGGTGGCTTTTCCCATGGATAAACTGCAAACCACAAATTTTGATTGGGTAACACATGACACAGTCAAAATCATTCAAGTGTAAGAGACATACAGGGGTGGATTTAAGGGGGTACGGCCAGCCCTGGCCACCGTTTCGCAAAGTAAAATATATTGAATACAGTATTATAAAGTCTATAAAACGAAAATATTCAGCAAGAATTGATCCTTTAACATGCCCCTGGGGCCAATATAAGGAAATCTAAAGTACAAAATTTCCCCTGATCCCGCTAAAACTTTGACTCAAACGTTCCCCCTTCTGGCCCCCTTTTCCAAAATTCTGGCATAGCCCCCATTAGCTTAAACTAATCTTAAGTTTGCACAAAGCACAAGGTACGCTCCAGATTAATGACTTGCGCTAATTGCCAGCTAGTTTAGACACCTCGTACACGTGTACGTTTTGCTCGTTGAGTCTGAACATTCCCTTTATACTTCTCCTCCTTTTGTCAGTTACTGTATTACGATTTATTGGTTTCAGGAACAAGGCCACAATTCAAGAAATAGAAATAATATACCTTGAAATACTATATTTATTGGTCATTGAAATATACAACATTATCCCTCATCTATTTTTTATTATGATGGAATAATGGAGTACTGCAGAATTGACAAAAAAATCAATTTTTCTTAAGTACAGCCTTAAATCTAATCTGATTATTTTCAGTGGTATCATAAAAATAGAGGCAAGCCATAGCTTTAAGTAGAAAAAATAGTGTATGAAAGACAGACATTCTATTATCTAATAATAATATACAATTATACATCTTGTAGACAAATGTCTCTATACATGATCTTTTATTTATCTATGTTGGACAAGAAAATTGATTGAAAATTAAATAATCCAGGGCGGATACATGCTTCCCCCCTTTTTTTTGGGGGGGGGGGGGTGTCAGTGCTTAAACGAGTTAATTGTTGGTGTCCAGAATCACCCACTGGATAGTCCAACCAGATGGCAAGGTCTAAATTCACATTTGGTGATAGAAGAAAGCTCTCTGTCCTATATTCGGACCATTTTGCTTTTGTTCATTTTCCCTTCCAGCAACCAATTTTGGGGATTGCTATGACACCTGGTGAAACTGCCTTGGGTTTGTCATCTATTTTTCTGGCATGCCTTCCAAATATGTACAAGGTATAATAATCAGCTGTTTAAAAGTAATTGATATTTCATCTGCAATAAATTAAAGGTTCAAAATAATCAGTTGCTGTGTGAACTACTAGTATAATTATATTTATAATATTCACATTTTACTATATAAATTAAAAAAACAAATCCTTTTAAGCCTCTTTCACACGGAAAAAATGAGAATATTGTGGTAATTCCAGAAAGGGTACTTTGTTTTCAATGCAAGCATTAGTTAGATGACCTCAAACCCTAGACATTATCATCTTTATATTACTGCTACTGGTTTCGGCCGCATGTATGTAAGGGTCCACTGGATAATGCCAGCCAGTTGTAACAGTTGGGTAAAGACAACATCCTCTACCATTAAGACTGATAATTTTATGCCATTTGCTTGGACCCTTTCACACAGTAAACATATTACTGGAATTTGACCTGTGTGAAAGGGTCTAGACCTGACCGGCAATAATGCCATGGTTATTGTAACATTGGGGTATTTTCCTGTGTGAAAGTGGCTTTAGTATATGCCATTTTAAAATTAAACTCCTCACCAAGTATGAAAATATATCATCTGTTCTAAAACCAAGCTAAACTAAATAATGTCACTACTTTTTAGCATATAAAGAAAATTTTGAGTTACATGTACATACATAGGATAAAACAATCATTTAAACAACCAAAATCACAAAAAATAATAGCATAGCACCAAAATAACATAACAATTATATACTGTGCGCAAGTCTTAAGCCTGTTTTCCTGTCGATCGTTTTTCCAAAAACGCCAATTTGAAATGGCATTTTAAATCATTATAAACTCTAATTCTGTACAGTACTATCAGGGGCGCAGCCAGAGGGAGGGGTTGGGTGGCCTAAAATTTTGAGCAAAAAAAAATTTTCTAGTAAAAATGTGAAAAAAAGTATAGTATAGCATGAATTGTAAACCAGCCATCATTAATAATACAGACTGAAACTCAACTTTGTATAATCTAGGCCTATTTCAATAAAAGAAAACACAAGGAACTGCTTTTTTTTGGCTCATCATAACCAAACCGGCAACCAAGCCAACCCGGACCTCCCGAGTTGGGACCATGCCCCGCCCCGTCTTGCAAATCCTGGCGCCACCACTGCTGACCCCCCTTTCATTCCATGCTGGCTGCGCCCCTGACTATGGAGTTAAAGGGGCATCCTTTCGACTTTATTTTGACAAAATAATTAAAACATTCTAAACTTGACCACAGTTTCTTGTATTAAAATTATAAGAAAAATACTCTGATCTGCCATATTTTATGTAATTGTTTTCTAAAAAAATTTCAAAATAAGAGCAGAATATTTTTTTCACATGCATGCCGAATGTTAAAATTTTTTACTTTGTATGGAGAGAATGGCCTTGATGACCTCTTGCAGATATGATCTCCCACCTTGTATCATATAATACAACTAAAAATTATGCAGATGGCTATTCTATGTTTATCATTTTAGAAATAATGAACAGGTAAATTTTCCAATTAATTTTTGTAGGTGAATTTGCAAGGAATGCCTCTTTAATAACAGTTTATAGATTCATATATGGTTGAGTTGTAGCATTGGCGCAGTTTCAACACTCCCCACCTATGATTCTGGTGGTGGAACAAATGTTCCGTGTACTAACACATCTGGCTCATGTGCACCTTAAAAAACCCAGCACATCGCTTGGAAGATATTTGGGTTGTTTGGTTTATGTCTAATTCTTTAATTTTTTTTTTAACTTTTTCTCCCACCAAAATTTAATTTCTTTGGAAATTTACCAATTTATTATTTCTAAAATACTATACATGTTTAGTTACCTGTATACTTGGTTTAATTTTATTCTTCAGTAGAAAAAAGCTAATTAATAATTATCTAATATTTTTCTTATCTCCCAATTATTATTCTATTACTTGAAAAAATTGGCCTGGGCAAGGTAGTTCTACCCTAGGCAGGCTATCCTTTTAGGCCTAAAAGTTTATTGGTATTTCAATTAGACTAGGATTATAAAGAATCTGCAAAGGTTACATCTAGCCATGGAGGAATAATAATTCCATGATCTAGCCCAATACAGGATCTCCAAAAAATTGGGTCATCCAAATTCGACATAAAATTAAGGTGAGTTACACCTGAGCCTTCCTTTGATGAAGTGTTGGCTATTCTAAAAAGCATATAATTTCCTCATGAGCAAATCATCAGATGACATCCTCTCACGAGTAACCATCAACTTTTAGTGGTTGGTAATTATGGTATACATCTACTGTATTGACAAATTAGATTCCTTGAACATGCCAAATCATGAATAATGCTACTCTCCCTATTTAGCAATGATTAATGAAGATGTAGGATCAAGCATTTATTGGACGGCTAAAAAGTGCGTTTAATAATATAAAAAAAGTGTGCTCGGCAAGAGAATTTTGTCAAGACCTAATAATAGTGAGGTTTTGCAAATTTAAAAAAAACGAAACAAAAACGGATACGTCACACTTCCATTCTTGAAAGTAGCAAAATGAGGCGTGACACGGCAAAACCACCAAGTTAGTTGTACAAAAATTGTAAATTGAGTTATTGTTAAAACCATATTAGACTTTAAGTAAACTTTAAAATGAAAGGTCGACTATCAATATCGGACATGTATAACTGAAGTTATTGAAGAAAATATACACAAATTTCCTTTGTATTTGTATTTCCGGTTGTTTATTGGCTTATTTCTCAATAACTTCCTGTGCGACAACTTGGTGGGTTTGCCACGACTAGCCTCAAATGTGTTTAAAATATATCGTCAAAATGTACCGACAAAATATGAAGATATCCAAGGTGTTCAGTTTAAGCATTACAAGAATTTATGACGTATTCGTTTTCATATTTTGTGAAGTTGCAAAATCTTCTATGTATGAAAAACTATTGTCGAACAGTAGGGTGACAGATTAGGCCAAGTTAAAAAAAAAGGTTTCTCGTCACATAATTTTGAAAAAGAGGAGGATGAGGCCCCCCTTTTTTTTTGAACGCACACCAGCCCTACCATTATGAAATCTTCCGATAAAAAAAATTTATTACTATATGGTCGAAAATCAATATACATAGTAAGTTTTCAGATATCGTAAATATTATTTTTCTCGAGAGTCAACACATCAATACAAGAGACTGTCCTGGAAGCAAGCAAGTCTGAATTGTGGAAATGTTAGCGGTCCGTCCCGGATACAACAAAGCTAACATGCAATTATTGCCGTACTGTAGTACATCGAACAGGCATCGCGAAAAATTGAAACAGTGACAGTCTAGCACGGAATATTAAAAGAACACAGAAGAAAGATTTGGTAGCTATCTATCACAAGATCAGCAATTAACAATCGCTGTCGTATCAGCGCCGTATTGTGTGTTGATGTGGGTATCGTATGTGGGCTAGCCTAGAGACAAAAAGTGTTTCCTTTCTCAGATATATTTTTATCGTTTTACTAGGAAAAAAAAGAAAAAGGCGGCCCCAAAAATGGATGTGGCGGGTGACGAGAAACATTTTATTTTTTTTACATGGCCTTATTGTCAAATATTAAGGTCACAGATTATTGTCGAATAGTAGGATAACAACTTCCAAGTTTGTTGCCAAGGTGATGTACTGTCACCTGAACGTCATAATCTTCAATCTCCACATCGTATGAATCCTCCTTAGCTGCCAGGAAAAAGAGAGTGTATAGCGCCATCTCAAACTCTGGGCTTGTACCAATAAAGGAGCTTCCAAGTGGTTTAATGCCTCCCTTCCACGTGAATTGGATTGTAACGAGGTGTGCGTTGTTATCAGCACGTGGTCGTCCTCTCTATATAAAACAAAATGACATTTAAAGAATATTCAGATTAATTTTCTATTAAATAAGGATGCTAAACGGATGTAAGGAAAGTCCAGACAAATATTTTTTGTGCTGGCTAAAATTAGTCTTATATGATCTGTAAAATTTATAGATCTATACATTCCACAGTTAAGCAAGTTTTACAACATCAAATTTCCAACACATTCAATCTGTACAAGGTATTTATGGCCATTAGTTTTCGGTCTATCCCTATGGATGCTGCCAACAATATAAGAAATTTAACAATGATTCAAGATTCAAGATTTTTATTGCTACTGAAGCCAGTTATGGGCTATTATTCGCTTAAAATTACAACAGAAATACTACACAAGACAATATATAACAATCAATATATACAGTGTAACAGGGGCAGCGAAACGTTTTTGAATTAGGGGGTGACGAGGTTAAATTTTGCTCAACTACCCAAGCCTGGTTACAATTTGATGATAAAAAAAACAGTTATTGCCTCTAAACTTGTGCTTTCCTGGTTCCTGAGGGTGGTTTTCAGGGCCGCAATATTCATAATTACCAAATTTACATGTCGATTTTGAATTGTAAATTGTGAATTTTGTAGTTGGAGTGACATTTCTAGGGGGGGGGTAGCTGTCCCCCCCAGTTATCACTGGGGGACGCGTTCCCCATCCCCCTCTTCCGCTGCCCATGCAGTGTATAGTTGTAAATGTTACTTAAATGGAATCCAAGTTATAGATTTATAATTATATAAATTACAGGAAAGAAAGAGACATACTTCCCTCTGAGAACCCACACCTGTCCCCTACTCCCAGTGCTTATTCCCATCATCTATCAATCTCCAAAATCTATTTATTTTCAAAATGACACACCTGTTCATTAATAACAGGGGCGCAGCCAGGTTGGAATGAAAGGGGGGGTCAGGAGAGTGGAGGCGCCAGGATTTGCTGGGCGGGGCTTCGGTCCCAACTGGGAAGGTCCGGGTGGGCGTGGTTGCCGGTTTGGTAACATTTCCTCGTTTTCTTTATTGAAATAGGCCTAGATTGAGGTAGTTGGGTTTGTCTGCATTATTAACGATGGCTAGTTTACAATTCATGCTATACTATAATTTTCTTCAAATTAGGGAGGTCCTGCCCCCACCCCCCGAT
>JAOTQE010133930.1:0-11983 GCA_025631205.1 Nesometra sesokonis
GGGAAGCCTTCTCCAACGGGGGGGGGGGAGCGGCTGGCCCCGGCCCCTGCCGTTTTCGTTATCGTAGTTCGTAAATTTGCGAAATCTCCCTATTATCATACTTAGCATGGTGACCCAACTTATGTCCGCGAAAGGCTTCTAAACTAAAGAGTTTGAAATGAAGTTTGACTCACATTTAGAGGCCATTTTGGACTGTGTTTTTACACAATCCATTTCACCAATTTTGCGCGCGTACTCATCTTATAGGCCTACTTAAAAACATCGTAAAAGTGAAATATCATTAGGGTTACATCGGTTGAAATTTTATTTCCTAAACAAAATCAACATAGAAGGCAACATCATATATGGTATATTCATTAAAATATTTTCATCTAAAATTTTAGCCATTTTATTGCTTTATAATCATTTTCATTTCGATTATTTTGCTGTTTGTTTTATCTTTGTAGACCGAGATTGGAGAATGTGAACCGGAGCAAGTATATATTGAGTTTCAAAGGAGTCGTAGTGGTTATGTTTCTCTCATTTCCTTTCTTCGTTCCTGGCCGTGGATGAATTAATATCACTCCTCCAGTCGACAGAATAAGCGTTATTAAATCGTCATTGTCAACAACAGGTGCCATTGCCAGTGACCCAGTGTAATTGTGATATACTTTATATCGATTAAAATACTTTTATTTATATCGACGATAATATTAAATATAAATGTATATGTATTTATCCACAACGAGCCGGGAAAAAAAAGCAGATTATTTCTTTCAAGCTGTAAGAATTCCTTATTTATGTAAGAAAAGAAACAAGTGGAAACGATCAATCAGAAGCAAAAAAAAAAACAAAAAAAACGGCGCACAGCGTATACATGAGGTTGCAATACCTTAGGCCCTACTCATGGAAACAAGTAATGTATTTTGAGCCACCCATTTCAGTGAACTCATACAGAATGGACCGCCTCTACAACCAAGGCGATAGAAAGAACAGAGTAGGTAAAACTGATCCAATAAAACTGAGGCAGTAAGGCTTAGGCCTACTCTTCAACTAGAAAGCTAGAAAGAGGGGACCCGATGGCAAGTCAGTTGGACAAGCATAGGGCAGAAATTGTTGGCAATAAGCGTGGGTCCAGGGCAATGTAGATGCTCTCCGGTGCAACTTTAGAGGCCCAGTTGTGCAAACACTTTTTGTTTGGCTGTAAATAATTTTCAGCAAGTGAAAAAAATGTATTTGCCACTGTGTGTGTGCGGGAGTGGAGGCATGCCTGCCGGGTGGAGGGGATGCAGAATTTTGGAAAGGGGCGGGGGCGGTAGGGAGTCAAAGTTCTAGGGGTTCTGGGGCATGCTCCACCGAGAAATTGTGGCCTATATAGATGTCCAGAAATGGCCTCAGGGGCGTGTTAAAGGATCGATTCTTCTCTTATGATATCTGACAATTTTTCGTTTTTTTGACAATGTTAATAATATTGATATATTTACTTCCAAAAGAGAGGGGAAAGAGCCGGGCCGTACCCCCAATGCTTAAATCCGCTCCTGGGGAGGGGTCCCGAGCCGGGTGGGACTCGCCTTGTATCCGTGTCTGATACTTGCCGTGATGATTCCCATGTTTTATAGTATCGATATTCCTGTTATGCAAATTGGAATGGTCTTCGGTACTGTCCAGAATTTTGACAGTATTCAAATTTGGCTTTATAGTTAGCTGCAATATACGAAAGGTCCACTAATTAACTTCAAGTAAGAAAGTATAGTGCATACTCCAAGAAAATCAGATACACGCCATCGTGACAGGATTCAATATTTCAACATAAATTATGTCATCATCAGGAAATAGCTGCCTATATTAAAATTAATTTGAAAATTGTTTTGTTTACAGAGAACCGTTTATTTATTATTTTTATTCGCTCACTTGTACCTTCAAATTTTGTTTTATTTGTATATCTTAATATTGTGTTTTATTGTGTATTATTATATATTATTTAAATAGATAGGTCTATATTTAAATTGATAGAGTGTAGATGAAGTAATATTTGTATAAAAGTAAATAAAGCAAAATAAAAAAGTAATTCGTGCAATGGTATATTTTGTTGTATTTAATAATTCTGATAATTTAAAATTCTATCAAGTCTAATGATTTCAAATCCTATCGAGTACTAGTATAAATCAATTAGTCTGCCGTTCATTAAATCAGTCATCTTCTTCTTCTTCTTCCCCTAAGCCAGTCAGTCAGACTTACGGTAGACGATTGCGCCCGCTAGAGGGTTTTAACATGTAATACTGTACATGTGAAGTGGCTGGGCTACTGGGGGAGGGGATACAGCCCGCCGGTTGAGAACCTCCCGCCCCCACCCCCGTCGGGGAGAAACTTTAAGTTTCGTCGGGGGAGAATTGCAATTGAGAGTGTCGACGGGCGAAAAATTATATCTAAAGCACGGCTTTTGCCCTCCCTGTCAGGGGATTTTGCCCTCCTTGCCAGGCATGGAAATTATGGCGCCCCACAGGATAGGTCCTCAGAACACTACCATTACAATTAATAGTTTATGCTGAGTTTATAGTAGAGTAATAATCTCTACTGCTTGTAACATTACGAGGATGGAACATAAACTATCAATATGATGACAATAGTAAGTATGAATCAATTAACCAACCAACCAACGAACCAACCATATACAATTACTGTATTTATTTTGTATTGCACAAGTGATATTTGGCATCAACGGCCTTCCATATGGACACGTCTGCCGAAAACAACACAACGAAAGAAACAAATCCGTTCTGAGCGACAGAAATTGATTGAATAAAAAATTAATTTATCTTGATCATCGTAAGTATTATTTAATTAAACAGTATTTAATTATAAACCTAATGTATTTTGTATATTGGGATACGTATTTGTGGTAGTTACATTGCTAGAAATTAGAAAATATGACTCATTATTTCTAGGCCTTGATATTCCTAGTTTGGGCAGCAATGGATAAGCGGTGGACACACAGTTGTGTTTGACAAGCCTATTGTAGAGAGTCGATTCGACCCATATTGGATTTTACTACTTCTACTTCTGTACTTGACAGGATCCATCAGTCTGGATATTGTGTCAAGGATTGGTGGACTTGTGCGTGCTGAGACCGTTGCTCAAAAACCATTCAAATAAATTATGTACAAAACAGAAAAGTGCACAAAACTTTACAAAAAATGGGTTGGTGCAAGTAAAATTGGTGTACTCATCTATGATCTAAGGAAGACTTTGAATTGCCCTCTTGAAGCCACTCAGACTGAGGCTGGAGTGCGAGTGCTAGAAAGGGACAAAACGATTTCAATTCGAAACAAGTAGAAATCCAAAGCAATTTTCGCCCATATTTAATAAGATGAGAGATTATATTTATTAAGAACAAAATATACAACAAATTAAATCATTTTGATGAATTATGATGAATGGAACAGTCCAACCAGCCAGAGATTTGACAACTTTGAATGAATATTCCACTCTTTTAAGTAATAATAATAATACTGTATCCTAAGTAATACAATAATAATGATAATGATAATAATATCTAAATTTAAGGTCTCACCACTGGAAAGTGTTTACCTAGCCTAGATTAAATTATGAAAAAATAATAAAATATACATTTTAAATGTTTAATTTTTGGAGAAGTTGTTGAATTTTGAAAAGTCTAGATGGTTGCATGTCTCTATTGTTGTTACTGTGGTTGACAACTATTATGAGACACCAATCGAGCATCGATTATTCCAACATTCATGTTGATTTTCCAACAAATAATTTAAGCTTTGAAATGTATATTTTGTTATTTTTTAGCAATTACATGTAGGTGCTTCGTCCATATATATAGGTCTATAATTAATTTTTTTGGTTTGGTTTTAATGCCGGCGAACCTAATATAAAGGGGGAGCCCAAATCCGCCCCTGGAGAGAGTAGCCCAAAACAGGAAAAAATTTGTGCCCTTACCAAATGGCAGAAATTTGTGGTAGTTTTTAATACAACTTTAATCTATTACTTTTTCTTATATTTTTTCAGGAGATGGAGGACATAGATTGAAAATGGGGAGAATTTTATAGTTAACAAAGATAGTACTACAGTATACACTTTCACTGAAAAGTATTGAAACAGAAATAATAAACTATCTGTATTGAAAAGAAAAGGAGGAGGAACATTTTTACACAAGATGGCATCCTTTCGGAGCTACGTATGGGATCCCATTCTAATCATATCTCAGATGTTGAGTATGCAGACTGTGTTTTATTTATCTTTGGGATTCTGGCTCCTCATCATTGATAATATCTCAAATACAAACAAATCCTTAGATCAAATATTTAACCATTTGGTGAGTAAATATTGTGTAGAAAGTATAAAACATGGCAAGTGATATCCACCCGGCTATTCTCTGCTGGGTGAATACAGTAAATGGATAAGGGTTAATTATCCACCTTCATGAATGAGAAAAAGGCACAGCATGGTTCATTTAACCATGGTAGCAGTGTGGTTAACAGTTTTTTCAATACTCACCCATCAGATGGGTTTACTGATTTAATGATTTAATACTGTATCACTATAACCATATGTGTATTGTATACCTGCCAACTCTCACGCATTATGCGTGAGTCTCACGCATTGGAGCCTAATTTGGACGTCTCACGCAAAAATACTTTTGTCTCATGCATTAGGCGAATCCTCACCCATAAACAGTAATTTCAATAGTTTTAATCACGCATGAGACAATATACTGCAAAAACGATAAAAACGGACCCAATAACAGTGGTTAATCGGGCAGAGACGGTCAAATAATGGTCAGATGACCTTTTTTTTTTTTGGCTTGTCAGACCAAAACGGGGGGAAATGTGGCCTAGTACTGGAGGCGGGGTTTGTCTCATGCATTGGAGCCAAAAACAGTTGGCAGGTATAGTATTGGAATCAACCCAGTTGATTAATGAACAACCAACCACTTCCATGATACATGCCAATGTGCCAGGAATATTTCAACATTAAATCAAGTCATATCAGGTTTTGATATCATTCTTGATGAAATATCGAATCCTGACATTGCTTGAGGTCAAATATTTTCTTACTTGATATGAATTTCTCTTGATATTGTATAATGAATAATTTTTTTAAAATTTGATGAAATCGTAAAATAAGCTTAAATATATTTGTTTCATTGCTAAGGTTATGCTATTTTTGTCAGCTCTAAGCACTGGCAGATCCAGCATTATGTGAAAGCGTTTTGTATTATTTACGACCTGGGTGGATCTGTTCTCAGTTTTAAATTTGACATGCACAAAAATGTTATTTTTCTTATTCTGCATGTTTTACAATCCTTTTCTGTTAGGCTTGTCAAATATTTGTATTATATTTTTGAGGCTACATTTTAGATAGGGATGCATGTAAGATAAGAGGGCTATACCCGTACTTATATGATATAACAGTGGCCAATCTAGGGGGTTTTAGGGGATACCGTGGTAACACCCAATCAGTTTGATGGCCTCCACAGATAGGGTCCCGGGCAGGGAAATGCAATACAAGTAGTGAATAAAAGAGGGGAGCATGCCTGAACTACGCCTGCCTCTAAGCCCACTCCTGCTAAGTTTCTTTTTATTGGTGATGTTTCATTTCATTCAAGGATAATCAGTTTCTTATGCTTACATTTTAATTTATATTTCAGTCACTTGACATTAGTTCAGGAAGTGGTAAAGCTATATTAGTAGCATTTATGCTGAACTCATTTACAGGGTAAGTGCTTTATACATTTCATAGTCCAGAACTCAGTTCTGATCATGGAACAGTTTTTGGATTAAAGAGATACTGGGGTGGAGTGAAATAGGACTTCCTAAGAGACCATGTCAAAATTGGTCTACAGTTGAACCTACCGTAAGCGAACACCCCCGGGTCTGAGAAAAGTGTCCGCTAACGGGAGGTGTCCGCTTATGAGAATTCCTGCCGATAGGGATAAAGTTGTAAAATTATGTATACATCCTTATGTCTCACATTTGACAGCCTTCTTAAAACAAATGGTCTCAAACTTCTAGACATCGCATTCTATATTTTATTAAATATTGTTTGTCATTTTTAAGATTGATTCAGTAATATGATTCTTAGCTATTACAGTATAAGGACGATTTTGTACAGAAATTTGTATTCATTGTTCAGAAAAATCACCAAATTTATAACACTGTTAATGACACTGGCAATGGCTATGTGCATTGTTTTCTTTTCGAGTTCATGCCATCTCAAATCCAAACTCTTAATAATATAATTGATAATTCTCCTTTTTCTTGTTTTTTTAGTTCAATCAGTCTGTGGTTAATTGTACGCCGTTCAAAGCAGTGTTGGGATTTTGCTATTACTGTTCACATTGTACATCTAATTGCCTGTTGGCTTTATAACGTACGCTTCCCGTCCACGATGACATGGTGGTTAACGAACATAGTATGTGCTGCATTGATGACAGTCCTTGGCGAGTACCTGTGCATGCGAAGTGAAATGAAGGCGATTCCAGTGACAGGCGGAAGAGCTGATTTATGACATAAGAAGTACTAATGATTGGTTTTGTAATTACTCTGTTATAAGCCCACTTTTAAGTTTTTTACATGTGATATAAGCCCATCTCACTGACATGATTTTTTTTTCAATAACATCCACCTGTAAAAAGTCACAAAATACATTTTGGATATACTATAGGCAACTCTGCCTAATTATTAATTATTTCTAGGTCGGATATATTTTTCATGCCAGATGGATTCGCTTCCATTAATTTACAATCTCTAAGTTGAATTTCTAAGTTAAATTTATTTTAATGATACTTTTGGACAACTGTATATCATGCTTTTGAGTACATTCGAATGTACTTTAGAATCTACAAGGAATCCTCAAAATAAGTACTAACTTGGCAAAAGAATTAGTGAATTTGGTCCTGTCCTGTCCTAATTACCCCTCAGTGATACCAATCAGGCGAAATTACATTGTCAATGTAAAAAAGTCAATATGAAGCTGGTGGAGCGGTGTTCAATCCTCCCAGCATGACCAGGGACTGGAATGTCAGTAGGGACAGGCTTAAGCAGAGGCATTGTTTACAGTCGTGAGCTGGCACTTGTGTCAGGATTGAACCCAGAACCTCGGATTTGGTATGCATACATGTTAGCAACCAAGCTATCATGCCACGAGTGGGCTTGTTCAGGGCCGTAGCCAGAGTTTAAAAACAGACCAGTTAAAGTCATGTAGGAGCCAAGGGGTTAGAATCCCTGGTGGAGATTAAGAGGGTGAATCCCCTTTAAAAAGCAAAATTTTGAAAATTTTACCCCTTGTCTGCATCATGCTGACTACGGCCCGGTTGTTACAGAGTCAGGAAAATTAATTATTTTAAGAGATATTGTATATTTTATTCAGAATATTTATTACCGATTTATGTTATGTTACATGTTAGTATTGTGATAGTTTTACCCATTGGATATTTCTCATGCTGTATATTTCAACATCTTAGATATTTTATAATAGAAGAAATATTTATACTTAAAAAATGTATTTTATGTCATTGTGGTCAGTGTTTGAAGACTGAAATACTGTATGCCTAGTTTACACCTTTGCAGTTTAGCTGCGTGTAGTTGCATTAGCGGAATGCAGCCTTAACGCAGCACTCCATGCCAAAATATCCCGTTGCAGTCGCATTGTTGCGTTGTAGCTCATAGTTTTTGAAAAATAACGGCCTTAGTTTGCCTTTCACCTCGCTTCAACTCAACTTGCTTTTGATCGAAACAGTACAATTCAATACAAAGAATGCTCACCCCTTTTCCATGTTTACCTTGTTCGCCACTCGTTTGTTGCTTCCTAGTAGCTCGCACTAGCTCGTTTACTGCTCATCCACTTACTGGTACTTAACTCGAATGCTGTCCATTCTGCCCATTTCTGCTACGTATAAGTTCGCTTTGCTGCATGCGAATTCATAGAGAGTTGCATTGGTATATAAGTTCTTGTCATTTTGCCGTACCAGTCATACTCTTCGCGAATATAGTAAGTAAACATCGATTTCGTGAACCATGGCTTTGCAGCACACCTCTACTTTGCAAAAACTTTTACTTCAGCTGGATGAAGAAGATGGTTAAGAGCTAGAACAAAGGCTGCGTTGGGCTATCTTATGCAGCTGTCGTTCGTCCTTGCTCGCATTAGCTGCATGGGCGGCGGAAGTGGGGGATGGGGAGGCCAACCCCCCCCCTCCTCCCCCGGAATGTCACTCCAACTAAAAAATTCACAATTCAAAAACAGCATGTGAATATGGTGCAAAAAAGCACCATCAGGGACCAGGAAGGTACAAGTTTAAAGGCAATAAGGGTTTTTTTTTTTTGCTCACCAAATTCTAACCAGGCTTGGGTAACTGGGAAAAATTTAACCTTCGTCCCCCTAATTCAAAAACGTTCCACCACCCCTGATTAGCTGGCATGGATTTTGGTATTGCGTTTAGTTGCGGATGTTTGAAAAAAATTTAAACTAGCAAGCTAGAATGCAATGTATCTGTTCTAGTCTGCCTATCGATTAGCTCGTTTCATTGAGTACTGCTGCATTAGGCTGTATTAGATTGCGTTGGGACAATATGCATCTGAACTCAAGCTTGAAATGCAAAGGTTTGAGCTAGGCTTATATAAACAAATTTACATATCATGGTGATGCCTAAAACTAGTCTAGCCACCTGCAAATTGATCAAGTATGGTCCATCGTATTTTCAAAACTAAGGACTGTTGTCTATTGAAACAGAATGCTACTATCCACTAACAATGCAACCCAGGGTATATTTGCACGGATGACTATGTGATTTACCACATACAGTTAAACTTTCCTAAGTTGACTTTGCCTATGTGGAATAATTTCCACAGTCCCAAATTATTTTTAAGCCAGGTTGATGCGTTTTCCATTAACAATCATTGAGTAAAATATTTTCCAATTTTAATTTGTTTTTCAATTCCACAAGTTTGACTGTACTTCCTAGCAGCTACCAAAAATTTGTTCAGCATGACTTGATTTAAAATACATTTTAAATTCTAGATAAATAAACAAGTTATCCATAATTATATTCTACATCAAACATATACTGTACACTGCACTGATTGAAAGAGCACTATGTGATTAAAAATATTTCTACTATTGCAGCATGTTGACATCATTGTACGAAATAGTATACTATTTCACAAAGTGATGTCACTGACAATTGATGTTTACAAATTCTCAAGATGGCAGCGAACAGTAGTACAAGCGCTTCTAGATCTAGGCCCTAAGCTTTTGATCAGTTAACTGATAAAAACGATATACAATATATATATCAATTCAGTCAACAGTGCCCGCAAAAACAAAGTAAAGTAAATTTTCTGAAAATTTTGTGGAGATTGTAGAATGAAATGAGGATTTAAGTCTCGAAAGCTTTCAATCGCACCTCCCCACTTACGAAATGCAGGCCTATGCCATTCATCTTTAAAACGTCTGATCTAGAATATAAAACAAATATACGTTGCCTAATTTTGAGTTTCTGTTTACAACCATGGGTCTCGATGCCTTCAGTTTGGGGCCGCACTCGTCAGTGAATAGTACTATTTTAAGGCATCGAGGCCCATAGATTTAACTACAAACTCTCAAGGCAACATATATTTGTAAATTATATTTAGTGAAACTTAAGTTTTAGTTTTTTTATTGTTTTAAAATGCCTAATAAGGCTATCCTAAACCATAAACAACAAAACTGAGGCCTTATGAAAGTGTCAATAAGGATGGCTAGTAACAAATGGATGTCACATGTGATGATCATTGACATTAAGGTGATTAAAAAGTATATTGCTTATTGATGTGTTCTCTAATGGAGAGTTGGGAGGGGGATATTTATACACTGGTGCACATCTTCCAAAACTTAAAATAAATTGCATCAACACCAATTCAATGTTTTTTTTGGAATATGTGACCATCTAGAATGGTCATCGTTTAAGATGACTCATAAAGTATACATATAACTGTTTGTAAATACTTGATTATAAATAAATTTGTAAACCAAATACTGTAATGCTTGTTATTTTATGTTCTATTTCTTTCAAACTTATCTTGCCAGTATTTGTTCTTCATTCAAATTAATGTGTATTCAGAAGGCCTAATAATTGTTCATTTTAATTTACATCCAAAACAGGGGTGAGCCCATCAAACAGAGGAATACATTCAGAAAATGCAGCCAAAATGGTATAAATACTATAAACACTTCTTTTTGCTTTAAGTTAGATGGTAGGATCTAATTTAATAAAATTCTAGGTAATCTGCAAATAGATATATTGGTTTTGGAGAATGAAGTATCAAAGGGGAACTCCGGGTTTCAAATTTCTATGGATACACCTACAGATTCTTACCTTACTGAAAAAATTTCACATTTGGACGATGGTATAACGAATCAAAACACTTTCTAAAGTAGCCATTAAATTAAAAAGCAGGTCTACTACTCATATTACACAATGCTAAAGAATAGAAAAATTATGGATTTTGATAGGAATGTGTTTGAACACATCAAAAGTAAAATTAAAAATTACCTGTTCTAATGTGAATTTGACTGATCTTTCCATTTATGCAAGTTATATTTGTAATGTTGGTTTGGTTTTCAAGCACAACCCTTTCAAAATCTCTAATTTTCATATTCTTTAACACTGTGTAATTTGAGTAGTAGACCTACTTTTTATTTTGGACTCACTTTTCAACATGCTTTTCGGCATTATCTCTTTGTCCAAATGTTGTGAAATTTTGTTAGTTAGGTCAAAACTAATTGTTCTACAGATTTATCCATAGAAATTTTAATCCCAGAATTGCCTTTAAATACATTAATGAGAAACCAATAACAGGAGATTAATAATCCTTTTATGCACTGCAGTTGTACATATTGAAGGTTTCCATGGTGAGATGTCAAACATAACGTGTATGTACTCTATTGTAATGAGAGTAGCTTATACCCCTTCTTACATTCACGATTGTTGCTACAATGGAGCTCGATCATAGTGATTTGTACTCAAAAAGTTGAATTTTACATTTCTTTAAGACCCTACTAGGATGAAGTTAAGATGTATAATGACACTAATTCGAAAGTGCAATAAGATTTTGACAGATTATTATGGCAGCATTACGACGTAATACGATTTACCTACATTTTACAATGGTCCAAGTACAAGATCAGTATGATTAAAATAGCCTAACATTAAAAACACAAACATCACATTACATAACAAAAAAGAACTATGTACTGATTTTTGTATTGTCACCATGTGTCGTCGGCAAACGTGCGTGCATGTCGAGACAAAATGCAATACAGAATGTAAAAACAAAATTAAATTCTAGAATCAGTAAACATGCAGACCAATATCCTGATATCTGTAAAACATTTTATTTATTATACTGTAATTGTTATTCCATTTAACACAACAAATACCACACTGTCGGTGACAATAAGATGAGACGCAAAATTGTGAATTTTGGCATAAAAATAAACTTAAAAACTACTTTATTTTGCAAAGAATGTTTAGTTTTGAAAACTTAAATTCAAGACAATGAATCTCCAAATGTTTGGCTCTTTCTATTGTCACTGACAGAATTTCAAGGTTTTATCATTGCCTAACTATTTCAGTAAATATATAATGCATCAATAAAATTTGTATTATTGCTTATAAAATACACTTTATACCGCACTAGGTACTTAATACAACTAGGTCATTATATATATATTGTTGTATATATTATATACATATATATCAAATATAAATATTGCACAAAACAAATACCATTTCTGGAAAACAGTTCTAATAAAGTATAAAACAAATACCTATGCTACATAAAATTGAATTAAACATTTCTGACATCGATTAACGGTATGTTCCGATTCATGGCTTAAGTGAAGCGTACAATAAGTAAGGCCAAAATCTG
Source organism: Nesometra sesokonis (assembly GCA_025631205.1). Classification (NCBI taxonomy): domain Eukaryota; kingdom Metazoa; phylum Echinodermata; class Crinoidea; order Comatulida; family Antedonidae; genus Nesometra; species Nesometra sesokonis. The sequence goes on from JAOTQE010133930.1 coordinate 11,916, forward strand.
AAAGGTCCACTAATCAACTTCAAGTAAGAAAGTATAATGCATACTCCAAGCAATGAGATACACGCCAT
>JAOTQE010133941.1:0-11982 GCA_025631205.1 Nesometra sesokonis
ATAAATTGTTTCCATTAATGCATTTTTTACTCTTTTAATTATACGTTCAAATTGTTTTTTATTGTAATCAAAGGTGTTGCCGTAGTAGCGAAGCAAGTTAAACATCAAGACACTTTGTATAACAGCTTTGTAGAAGAGTAACATTATTTTTTCATTTACTTTCAATTGTTTAAGTACCCTTAGATGTGCCACTATAAAGGGCTAGGTGTAATAATGTAATTGGTAGCTTAAATTAAACTTGAAAATGTAATACTTTAGCTTAAACAAAATTGAATTTTACAAATATAGTGGTTTTTTAAGACACAATGAGCAAAACTCTAGGGTTCATACTACAGAGTTTTATAGGCAGTGTATGGTATGGCAGGTATATTACTTGTAGAATACAGGGGCGGATGCAGACTTTTGAAAAAGGGGGACCGGAAGGGGGCCGGTAGAGAGTCAAGGGGTCCGAGGGAATACTCTCCCAGACAAATTTGGTCTTTAAATGCCCGGAAATGCCCTCAGGGCATCTTAAGGGATCAATTATTGCTGAATATTTTATTTTACAGATATTGTTAATAATATTGATATATTTTAATTTCTAATAGCGGGGCCGGGGGGGGGGGGTATGTTTGGTGCTTTTGTTATTTAATTCTGTAAATTTGTGCTACGGTACATCTAAAAAATTATATAATTTTAAAAAGCGTATTGTTAAAGGAGAACAAAATGTAAATAATGAAGTTTAAGGGAAAAGTAGACTTTCTTTTTAAAATGACTGTTCTTCTGGGTTACTGGATAACCTTAAAATCTTCTGTGTACTTTAGATCTCTACTAGATTTTTTTAAATATCTATGCCAATATGTTTTAATATAGACATTTAACCTAATTATATGTATAAATAATATTAATAAAGACATTTAGTATAACCTATTTTGCAATTTTTACCAATAATAATCAGCTTCGATCAATAATGGTGAAACTAGATTTTTTTTATTGAAATTGAATTTTGAAACTAGGGATGGTTAACTGAAGAATTGAGAAATCATGTATTGCTATGGTAACTATTTTATTAATCATTTAATGATTGTCATCTGGCAAGATAAAAATCCATGTAAAAATACAATCAATAAATATGATGTCTGTAAAAGAACACCGAAAGTTTGATCCCGTCAAATCGATTTGTAACAAAGGTCAGTTAACACTATAAAATTTTATGTGATAAAATACATTTCATATACATAGTAATGGTATATCCATTTATGGTCATGATTTGGTGTTATAATGTCCTGATATGTAGGCATGTCAATTTTTTTTTTTAATCAATTAAAATTGTTATTTCTATAGGTTTTGTTAAAATTTGAATCTTTTAAACTTTAATGTTTTAACTTGTGACTTGTTAAAATAAATTAAATATTATATCAAAACAAAGTTATATATGTATGGTATATTTTTAATTATTATTCAATTGTGCCTATTTTACTGGTTCAATATTATATTGTGCAGCACCGAGCCTAGTTCAAAAGTAGCCGCTGACGTCAATTCGGCAAGCGAGAGAATTTATTTTTTATGCTGTAAATGGTAAACGTGCAACAAGAGCTACTGTAGCTAAGCGGATATGTTTTGCAGAATATTGTAGCTATTTTTGACTATGAAGAATTGCTTAGTTATAAAGAAAACTACAAGTGTTGCTGTTTTTGGCAAATATCTGAGAGAGGAGAATATGGATTTTAAATTTTGAAGACGTAGGCTAGCTGGTCTAGGTCCTAGGCCTAGGCTAAGTGTTTGACCCTGGCAGCAGGCCAGGCAAGGCAAGGCAAAACCCTGACAAATTGGTACTTACAAAGTAAGCTATAATAAATATTAAATAATTATAATATTGAATGCACATTTTCGGGGGATACCGACAAATATTGTACTCATCTTTGACTTGTTCAATATTTTGCCACAGCTTGTACAATATTTTTCAGTATCGCACTCAAAGGCATTCAATATTATATAATTGCCAGATGTATTTGACCAAAAATTCAATGTAATACAGCAGGCCTACCCATGCATTTCCACTCAGAACTATCACATCAAAAGTTATAAAACCAAATGTAAAATAAGTATGAGAAACAGATTGTGAAGTGACCAACCAACAGAAACCCTAAATGGAGAGATCTTACCAGTGGACACATCAGTGGCGCATGCCAGCAGTCACTTATGCCACTACCCTTTGTAAAAAATAACACCCTCTGACGAGGTAGATCTACCATGTTAAATTACTAGGGAGATCTACCTAGCACCAGAGAACTACCTAGTAAGGTAGTATAGAATTACCCTGTCTGTTGATGTTATTAAGAGTTTATTCTAAATAATGGCTGTATTTTCCAATGTATACTTGTAGAGCATTGCTGAATAAATCTTTGGTAATATCCCCTGATATGGTAGTTTTTCTAGGGTTATCCCTGTTAACTACCTTTATCAACCTTTTTACTACCATTATATACCATGTTAACGGAGTTATTTTTTCAAAGGGTATTGTAAGCTAATTGCTTATTTGTACGTTGAATTTACGAGCGGCGATGCAGCACAAGGTTTTTAACATGTTTTTTGGTATTTAATAATTACTCGTACCGATGAGGGCGGGGGTCATAAACAGGTTCATGATAGTAATTTTTTGGATGCGTTAACTTACAAAATTACATCTACACACAGGAATTAAGTAAGAATGTTTTGCGAACACATAGCAACATGACCTGTTGCCATATCAACAACTTAAGGTAAAGCACTAGTAGCTGTTAAACATTTTAAAAACCTTGTGCTGCTTCATCGGTGAACGTAAATTCACCACACACACGTAAGCTAATAGCTTGCATCAGTGGCACAAGTAGCAGTTCGTGTGCGCTGTTGGATTACGTGTGCGGCGCCCTTTAGGGATCATGTTAATATTATGGTGCTGCAGTTATTTCAGTAATTCAGTAATTCAAAAGTATTAGTTCAGTAAACTGAAGAGAATTGCTAAAAACAACATATTAGGATGAGACCTTGTGCGTCAATGCAGTCACCTAATAGTACTGTTTTACTGCAGTAACTGCAGTAGACATAGCAATAGATTACTGCAGTAACTACAGTAGACTTAATAGCAATAGATTACTGCAGTAACTACAGTAGACTTAATAGCAATAGATTACTGCAGTAACTGCAGTAGACATAGCAATAGATTACTGCAGTAACTACAGTAGAATAATTTGCCAGGGCCCTTGAATCAACTATCAACAATTTTCTTTTAAGAGACCATGTCAAATGTATAATACTGCAATAATTCTTTTACAACAGTGTTAGTTCAGTAAAGCCGGGCACTCATAGCATCGTGCGATGGGTCATATGACGGTCGTATGACTAAACCGTTGCTCCCTTTGTGTGTGGTTTTCAGACGTGATAACAGTCTTCTACTCGTCGGCCGACGGTTTTTAGTGATTTCCTTGTTGAATCACTAATAAACGAATAAAAGAGTTTCATCACGTCTGAAAACCACACACACAGGGAGCGACGGTTTAGTCGTACGACCGTTGTGCGACTGTCGTACGACGCAGGGAGTGACCGGCTTTAGTTCAGTAACTATAATAATAATAATAACAACAACAACAACAACAACAACCACAACCACAACCAATAACCAACAACCAACAACAACCAACAACAACAACCAACAACAACAACAATAATAATAATTTGCATTTATAAAGCGCTCTTAAACTGCTGTCTCACAGCGCTATAAGACCAATAATCTATTTGAACAAGTGAGTTTTAAGAAGAGATTTAAATTGCACCAAGGACTTAGACTGGCGAATGTGAAATGGAAGCTGATTCCAGATCAATGGTGCATGTGTAAAGAAACCTTTTGGATCTGATTTAAGTTGAGTCTTTGGAATGGATAGCATAAGAAAGTCCTTTTCAGAACGAAGTCCTAGACGTAACGGAACATGAAGTGAGATAATATTCTGTAGATAAGTAGGAGCAGTGCCATGAATACATTTATATATTAAGGTTGAAATTTTGTAAATGATACGTTGTTGTACTTGAAGCCAGTGAAGTTTTGTAAAGAGAGGAGAAACATGGTCATATTTTCGCAGGTTATACACAAGGTTAGCAGCTCTGTTTTGTAGAAGCTGAACACGTTTGATTTCTTTTTTAAATGACCCAAAAAGTAGTGAATTACAATAGTCATGTCTTGACAGGACAAGACATCTGACAGCATTTTCACATGTTGGTGCATCAATGTACCTACGAATCTGATATAAATTTCTAAGGTTGTAGTTAACTGATCTACATATCGCAGAGACCTGATCAGTCATCGTCAACTGACCATCGAATAATACACCTAAATTTTTTATTGATTTTGATTGGTGTATCTTGATATCACCAATATTAAGACAGACATCAGCGAACCGTTTGGTAAATAATTAGTGCCCGCAATGAGAAATTCTGTCTTTTCTTCATTGAGACATAACAATGTCATAACTGCAAAAGAATCTGACTAAAAACAACATGTAGATGTGACATTGTGTTTTCAATGCAGTCAGCAAAGAAAACACAGTAGTACTGGATTACTGCAGTAACTGAAGTAAAATAATTTTAACATGTTCCCTTAAAAGTAATCTAAAGAGACCAAGCGTCATTAGCTACTGTAACTTACATTTTTTAATAAATTCATATAAAAAATTGGATTGACGTTAAATATAGTGATTGGCTAACCCTTAAATTTATATCAATTTTAAGAGTATCAAATAAAAAGAATTCCAATACTGTACTTATTGTGTTGGATTTTAAATAGCCAAACCTGATTGGCTATCTAGATAAATTTTATATATCAACAAGTTAGTATCTAATTAAAAGATGCGACTGAAGCATGTGAAATGACAGAAGTTGAAATAGATGTGTTTGGTGATATTTGCCAATGATGATGTTCGAACTTCTGTGAAATTATGTTGCTGTACATTTTACAAGTAAGTATTCAGTTTTATATTTTTTGGGAGTTGATGGTCGAGCGGTTAAGGGAGGGGAACTAGGAGCCGTAGCAATAACAAAAGAATGGGATGGAGCCCTGCTCGCACCATGGTTATGTTGGTAGAACAAAAACTATATGCCCAGTGCACACATACAGCTCATGTGCTCTATAAAGAACCCTGTACACCTTTTGTATACTGCTGTACTGGTTTATACATATGCTGTGGACAGATAAATGAACACCTGTATCAGGCAGCAGGACAAGACGTGACACTTAGGGGCGTAGAAAGTCATAAATGTGTAACATCTGGTCCACAGCACTTATTAGGCGCTTTATAAATCTAACTACATTGCATTATATTGTGGGGCGGGATGCAAGGGGTTAGAGAAAAACAATGGTTTATTTTAGAAGTTTTTAGGACTGAAATATGCAAATTTCAGGCACCTTTAGATTTTTACAATCTCGCATCTCAAAAACCCATGATGTGCTCTTTTGATGTAGGATTACGCCATAATTCTTGTTTACTCACACCTCCCCATTTTAAATCCTTTCTAGGGGCCTCGCATCATTTTTTTACCTTTTTCTTTTCATTTATTATAAGCTCTTTAATTACTAGTGTAACGTTTTAAAAGTGGGTTTCAACTCAAATTTGCTTGAGCTCCTATTTTGAATAACCTTCATTGATTTGTAGAAGTGCGTTGCATAGCGGTAAGAATTTGGGCTTCCAGTCAAAAGGTTGGTGGTTCAAGTACGAGGCTCACCACATGTTTGTACACTTGAGCAAAGCACTTTATCTGCAATTGCTTCTCCCCACCCGGAATGGTGTAGTAGTGGGTACCTAGAAGGTTTTGAATGTCAATGTGCTGATTTATATATCATGCAAAAACGACATCATGCCAATGATTGGAAATAATTTGGAGAGCGCCCTGAGACTTAATTATTATAATTGTAGAGCGTTATATATTATTTCTATCATCATTATTATAATTGTTATTATTATTCTTATTATTATTATTATTATTATTATTATTATTATTAATAATATTACTATTATTATTATTATAAAAAAGTCCTGTCACGGATAGGTGTTTGTTTTTTTTAATTTATTTTTTATTTTCATGATCTAGTTTTTTTCATCAAATTTTGTTTTGAAATAATATATTAAACGTCTTTTAAGTTGTAAGAGTATTATTGTACAGTATTCATAAATTTTAATGTGATAATAGAATTCCTTAGACCAAATCAATGCCGATTTGAGTACAATGATAAAATGAGATGTAGGCCTACATCTTTATTTACTTCTATCAAAATGTTACATTCATAAAATATATAATTTTTTTTAATCGTTCACAAATCTCTTTTTTCTAAAGGCGTTGTTTATACTTGATGGTGTGTATTCGGCATCATACAATGGTAAGCATATAATAATAATAATAATAATATGTGACATTTATATAGCGCTTATTGCCAAGGCCTCTAAGCGCTTCACAATTATTACCCCCAGTCATTGAACTAACAATTGTTTTCGTCCAGTTTTAAAATAATAATAAGTCTTCTCGGATAAGGACTATAAACCGTAGGCCCAGTGTACACATATGGCTTGTGTGCACTATAAAGAACCCAGTACAGCTTTCAAGACAAGTAGGTGGTTGCCCTGGTGTATTGTCCACTCATCCCCTGACAGATGAATGAGCGCCTGTATCGGACAGCAGGACATGACGGGACCCTTAGGGACGTAGAAAGTCATATGAATGTGTAACATCTGGTCCACAGCGCCTTGAGACTCTTCTGTAGGCCTATAAGGCGCTATATAAATCGAACAACACTACATTTACATTTTGATTACCGTACAAGTTTTATATCAGAAGGAGGGCAGAAAGGGGGTTAGTATTTAAATGATAAGTAATAAAACAGAGTGGGGAAGACTGGAATGAAGAAAACAGAAGTTGTAGAATGAAAACAGGTAAGATAAGTTATTGGTCATTGCGAAAGAACATAGCCATGGTTCTAATAGGAGGCAGAAAGGAATTAAGAGAGTTATTTGAGATTGGACAACTTTTCAAATAAATTTAACAAGAAAATATTTTAATTTTTTTCAAAAGGGAAAATGGTAAATTGTGAGAATACATTTAATATGGTAGCAGACATCAATCATAATTAATCAATCAATCAATCAAATCTTTATTGTCCAATAAATACAACATACAGTTTTGAAAATCGTCTTGAGATACAGGATACTACCATAGTAAAAAACGTCAAAGAACACCAAAGTACAAGCATACACAAAAGAATACTAGTACCTAGTAAGGTAGTATATAATTACCCTGTCTGCTGATTTTATTAATGCCTTAAGTGTTTATTCTAAATATTGGCTGTATTTTCCTATGTAATTGTAGAGCATTGCTGACCATATTCTAGGTAGTATCCCTGTTAACTACATTTATCTACCTTGTCACTACCATTATCTACCATGTTAACAGAGTTATTTTTTTTCAAAAGGTAAAGATCATGGATTAGAGACCGTTTGGATTGGGGATCCTTTGAATAAAATAACTCTGTTAACATGGTAGATAATGGTAGTGACAAGGTAAATATAGGTAGTTAACAGGGCTAACCCTATAAAAACTACCATATCAAGGGATACTACCAAGGATATTGTCAGCAATGCTCTAAAAGTACATAGGAAAATGCAGCCATTATTTAGAATAAACTTTCACATTAACTGATATTATAACAAGAAATTCCTTAAGGTATTAATAACAGACAAGGTTATATTATTATTATGTACTACCTAGTTACTAGGTAGTTCTCTGTGGTTCTAGGTAGATCTTCCAAGTAATTTAACATGGTAGACCTACCTAGTAAGAGAGTGTTTTATTTTTTCGATGGGGAATATAAAGATGTTTTTTAGCATCATAATCGTTTTTTTTGTATATATTTTAGATTCATTATGTCCAAACTCTTATACAATTGGCTGGGCGGATGGTATTGTTCGTACTAAAGCAAGCACTGTTGGATCAGTTGTAATCTTCGAGAGCATTCCATCGGTCTGTTATGGACGAATTGTAGGATTGCAGTTCATTCCCGCCACTACTAACGGCACGATACAACTCCTAGTGTTGCGAAAGACACAGAATAATGGAACGTTTACCGTTATTAAGAATTTTGAAGTTGGTGATTTCCACAAGGCTGGTGCTTTGCATCACGTAGGCTTAAACTCTACACAGAGTATCTCCGTCGCTTACGGGGATTTGATCGGATTTGCTGCTACTGATAATGACGTTCTATTTGAAAATGGTGGTGGGAGTATGCTATGGGTTCGGGAATACACTAAAAGTTTGGAAATTGGGACAGATGTTGATTTACCAGAGATAGTTGAACGATCGTATGCGTTATCTGTTGAAATTGAGACTATATGTAAGTAATTTAGAACAACTTAATTTTTTACATAACTTAACAATTATTATTATGCTATCATTATTGTTGTGCTATTATTGTCATTCATCATCATCATCATTACCACTATCATCCTCATAATCATCACAATCATCATTATTATCATCATCATCATCATCGTCATATCATCATCCTGATCACAATCATCATGATCATCATCATCATTATCATCATAATCATCATAATCATCATCATCATCATCATTACCATAATCATCATCATAGTCACAATCATCATCATTATCACAATCATCATCATCCTCATCATAATCATCATCCTCATCATAATCATGATAATAATCAGCATCATTGTCATCGTCATCATCATCACAATCATCATCATCCTAATAATCTTCGTCATCATTGTCATTATTATCATTGTCCTTGTCCTTGTCATTACTGTCATCATTCATCGTGATCATTATCTTCATTATCTTCATCACAATCATCTTCGTTGTCTTTATCATTATCGTCATACCATCCGTCATTGCCATTATCATCATTATTTCCATCATTGTCATCATTTTTATCTTTGCCTTCATCATCATCACCATCATCATCATTGTCATCATCATTATAATTGCCATCGTCATCGTCATAATCATCATTATTATCGTCGTCATCATCATCATCACCCTCATCATCATCATAATCACAATCATTATCATAATCACAATCATCATCACAATCATCATCATCCTCATCATAATAAAATTCATCATTTTCATTATTATCATTGTCCTCATCTTCGTCGTCATTACCGTCGTCATTCATCATCATCTTCATCACAATCATCATCTTCATATCTCTTTATCGTTATCGTCATCACCATCCATCGTTGTCATTATCATCATTATTTACATCATTTTCATCGTTTCCCTCATTGTCATTATCGTCATCCTTATGAGTATTTATGTCATTATCATTTATTTCATCAAATATTTGTATGTGTTTTTAGAACTACTTTTTTTACCAGGCAAAATAATTGGTGCTCTGTCAAAATCCAAAATTTCACATTGTTATTATTCAGTTTCACTTGGATGTCATGAGGAGAATATCGTTGGACGTGAAATGAACATCAATGTTGGGACTTACAATCACAAAACCAATGATTTCTATGAGTGCCGTGACTCGTGCATGTCAAATAAAATACCGTAAGTGCAATTTTACTTGGTGTTCTAAGTAAATTCTTATATCTTATCTTAGGAATTATGCCAAAATTATCCCAATGCAGTTACTGCAGTAGTTTGGTTACAGAATTAAGCCTATTAGTTCAGTAACTAAAAAAGAGTTACTAAAAACATGTTAAAAACAGATCTTGTGCATTAATGCAAGCACCAAAAATACATCATTGCGCTGGATTACTGCAGCAACTGCAGTAAAGGAAATAGCAACAGATTAATACAGCACCTGCAATGAAATAATTTTGTAATAATCCCTAAGTCTCTCAGAGAGACCAAGTCTTACACATTCTGCGTGAGACTCGCGCATTCATGGTCCATCTCACAATCTCACGCACGGCACCCATATTTCCCTTTTGTCTGTCAGTAAAAAATAGTTACTTAAGTATGCACCATACCAGGGGTGAGTAGGGGTGGGGAGTTGGGGAGTATGCATTGTCACCACTTTTTAAAATGAATTGAATGTTAGTATATTTTTTTTAACTGATAGCTGTGTGTATTTTATATACACGAAATCTCACAATATACTCCTTATCACATTTATATTTAACTACAAATGCAACTTTAAATCTGAATGCTTCTTTGCTAGCGATGATCGGTTGACCGCATTTTTGTGTTTTTGCTACCAGAAAAGGGCGGCACTTATCATGACATAACAATTTAATCACATCATCAAACTTTAATTGACAGATACACAGGTTATCATGCCGACACCAAGATATGCTTATGTGGGGAGGATTCATCATCTACCGCAGTCGATATGGAATTATGTTCTGACATATGTCCTTTAACGTCGTTGGATCAATGTCATCATCATGTACGATTTCATGACGAAAGTTACGTCTCGGATTTTACCGTTAGTTGGTATAAAAATGACCTGGATGATCCTGTCGTTACCAGTAATACGGGTAAGTATATTAGGGGCCGATCCAGAATTATGTGTGCTATTTCAGACCGTGGCGTGGCCATCGTTAGGTGTACGTCTCCATTAGAAAGTTTTGTCAAGTTTTATCACATTGGATAATTGAATTAGTTTACACTTGATTACTCAACTGTACAGTGTACTCCTATCCTTTATAAACGTTTAATGTGATAAAGCAAGTGAGGTGGTTAAATCAAAATAACCCTACATTTCTTTGAAAATGTAGGGTGAAATTGATGAAACTCTTTAATGGGGATGTACATGTAATGATGGTCTCGGTTTCAAATTTGATAATAAAAAAAGTTTTTTTTTTTCTTTTTTCTTTTTCTTTTTTTTTTTCAGTTTTTTTAATAGTTCTGTTGATTCACAATACATTGCATCATGAGTTGCCACAGACAGGCCAATTTCTAATTTTTTGGGGTCGACTTCGCCGTTGCATTTTTAAGTGTGGCAGTATGTGAATAGCATTCTGATGCTTCGAAAATGGAAAATACAGCAAAAAAATGGAGAAGCAATTGAACAAAAATAGTCTAAATATCAAAAATAATATGTGTTGTTCGCTTTTAGTCAGATAATAATAATATTAATAATAATAATAATAATAATAATAATAGTAATAATAAGAATAATAATAATAATTTAGGCTTTTATAGTGCATTATGCATAGCCTCAATACGCTTAACAATGAGAAAAGTAGCAACGTGAAGTTTACAGAATTACCGTAAACCTATACTACCAATAGGTATCACAACCAAAAAATTTAACTTTCTATTTTGTTGAATTTTGTATGATAATTACATGCATCTCACAAAATGCAACAAAAATCAATTTAAATTTTTGAAATCGGTTAAGCGGTTCAGTTTTTATGAGCCGTTAAAGTTTCATTGAACTTTGCCAAATTTTGACAGTTTAAAAAAATGGCCAAAATGCTATATTAAACAATACTTTAAACACAAAATATAGAAGTAATCCATCTGAAATTTCATTTAGTCATTGTACATGACATTTATTTCCAAAATATCACAAAAGATTACTTCATACAATTCTTAAAATTTCGGCTATCCTTTACCAAAACGCACATTTTGTTAACAATCTATGCAAACTGTCGGCCGGAAAAACTCAAAAAAACCTCTAAATGTCACATTTTGAGTAGCCATAACATTAAAACTAATGAAGGAAAATGCATGAAACTTCACAAAGTTGTAACCAACCAGGAGTATGGCTAATTATTTTGAAAATATAACTCATTGTACTTTTTAAGATATGTGTCTTTGAAATATGCAAATTAGGCAAATATGATCAATGTCCGAAAGAGGAATTTTTAAAAAACGCAAAAATAAGGGTCAAATTGCATTAAAAACTCATTATCTGTACATTTACAGTACACAAAGATGATATTTATACATGTTGGCCCAATTAGGTAACTACTATATACAATTTACAGTGGAACCTCTA
>JAOTQE010133952.1:0-11981 GCA_025631205.1 Nesometra sesokonis
AGTACTATTTGGAGGCACCTCTGCCCATAGTTTTAACCAGCAACTCTCAAGGCAACGTATATTTGTATACTATATTTTTATATGGTGACTATGTAATATTCCAAACCTTTGGTCTTTAGCCTGTGTTGAATACAGCATTGCAAAAATAGATGTCTATGCCATTGATCTTACAAAACCTGATGACTTCAATTTCTCCTCGTGCCAAACTCTGACCGACTGCTCCTTTTTGAAACCATGTCGGTTAAACCTCAGAAGTGGATCAATGCGATTGACAAGCACTCTCTTAAAGGTTTTGCTGATGATGGATTCAAACTAAGGCATTATATTTTGATATGGTGACTACGTATGTAATATTCCAAATCCTTTGTCTTTGGTCTGTGTGAAATACAGCACTGCAAAAGTAGATGACTATACCATTGATCCTACAATACTTGATGGCTTCTATTCCTTCTATTATTCGACAAAGCTCTCCGTCCGAATTGAAAGCTCCAAAATTACTTGTTCAATTTCTGCATCCTCATCAGTGACAATAGGATTTTTTTCCAAGCAGATATTTGAAAGCGTTATACCAGTTTTCAAGTTTTACTTGCTGTGATCCACCTGTACCCTGCCCTTCCTTTGCTCCCTTTCTTCCTGTAATGTTATTGATGGTCTTTCATGTGTTGATGAGAGGTTCTTTTCCTCGTTGATGTTTCTTTGATGTCATCAATTTGCTTTTTTAGAAGGTATCGGTTGGCTTCAAGGTAGGTTTTGTCAAGTTGTTTTTTGCTGATTGAAGATTAAATTAACGGAACATTTATTTATATCAGACATGCTGAGCAGTTCTTGGAAATTTTGTTGATCCGTTGACCTTAATGAAATGTCTGATTTGCCTTATTTTTCTATACAATATGTTCGATTCTTCTTAATCATTTTGGGCTTTGGTTGTTCTCGTAACAACACAATTGCTGTAGTACCTAAATCAATATCAACTCACTGATCATCGTGTCAACGATAATTCACACACACGCCGGTAGAGTATCTATAGGCAGACGTACTGTTGGCACACGGTCATGATTGTGTCATGGACCAAGAAAAACAATCTTAGGAAAAAAATCTTCAAAAATTAAATTCGCAAAACCTATGATTTTTGGAAAATTAATAAGTGACAAAAAAATAGTAATAAAACATATGTTGCTGATTTTTTTTTCTTAATTACAAATTACAAGTCACCATTGACACTTTATTTTCATTACTTTAGTCTTATAAAAAATGCGTTACTCTTTCACAAAATACTTTAACTATGACCACAGATCTTACAATGTAAAGATAGCGCGCTACCCGGTTTTTGCATGGAATTTCTGTAATACGCGTAGAACGCCATCTAACGCTCAAATCTTCTCCTTATTTTACAGGGGCGCTATAAAATGTTTCTTTTATTCTTGTTTTTATAATACAGAGGTCCCAAGTTTGAGAATAAAAATCAGGAGATTTTATGTCGGCTGTTTTGTCGATCAAATTTACGTAAATGAAAATGTTCGAAATGTCAGAATAAAAAACAGAATACAGAGAAAGTACATAACAATATGTAAAATTATCTATATTTTTGTATATAAATTGTATTCAAGACTGAGCAGATTTGGTATTTTTTTGAAGGGGCAACCGATTTTGCTCCTAGGCAATACCCACTCTGAATATTTTTGGGAGACACTTAAAATTTTCAGGAGTATTTTTTTTTCGGGAGTGCGGGAGATGACTCAAAAAATCAGGAGACTCCCGCAATTTTTAGGAGACTTTGGACCTCTAATAATAGATAATTATTTAAAATAATTATTATTTGGATTTATTTTCCAAAGGGGCAATGCTGAATTGTATATAGATATTAATATTGTATCATTAGTATTTAAATAAATGCGTCTGAGTTATCAAATCAAATCATTTTTTATTCGCAATATTTTCGACCTGCGCGTTCGTTACTCCTTATTTTGTAGCGGGCGCAATGCCATGGCATTGCGGACTGGAATAGATCAGCGCGCTATTTTTACATTGTAAGATCTTTGCTATAACCAAGTAATTAATAGAGCAACAGTTACTTGTCTATGTTGCTCCAATGAACAACCTTTGAAGATATCTCGTAGCCTTCGTCACCGTTTGATACTGGTGGTAAAATGCGTGACACGTGAAGCTGTTGATTCGTGACGAAATAATCTATATTAAAATATTGAATCCTGTCACGATGACGTGTATCTCGTTGCTTTGAGTATGTATTATACTTCCTTACTTGACTCTGTTAATGTCACCATATTTATAAGTTGAAATCCAGAAGCGTTTAAACGTAGAAAAAAAAAGACAAAAAAAGAATAATTTAAAATCTTTTCCCCCAACAGATAGACCAATTAACCAATGGAATGGTCAACATTTCTAATTTTATTTCACAACTTACAGCCTAAAAATTTAACTTTTCTACTACTTTAACAATTTACAGATATATGATGAAAAAACTCCTTGGTCTCCTTGGTGGAAGCATGTGTTGAGACCAGAATTGCCGATGATGGGTCACATCATTGTCATTGTCGTTGTTATCATTTCATTGTCAATGTCATTGTCATTGTTGTCATTTTATTGTCATTGTTATCATTTCATTGTCATTGTCATTGTAATCGTCATTGTCATTGTCATTATTTCATTGTCATCGTCATTGTCATTGTTATCATTTCATGGTCATCATCATTGTCATCATTTCATTATAAATTACAATGTCATTGTCATTTTCATTGTTATCATATTATTGTCATAATTGTCATTGTCATTACTATCATTCCATTGTCATTATCATTGTTATCATTTCATTGTCATTGTCATTGTTATCATTGTCATCGTCATTTTTATTTCAACCACTTTTATTCAAATATATGATAAAAGGCTTACAAATATTTATATATACCTATGTTTATAAAAGTATAGAAAAATTCCATGAAAATACAATAAACCGAATAAAAATTCCTCGGACGCATGCTTACCCCATTTAAAGGCGGAGCCAGAACATAAAGGGCATGGCAAGGCACTGGATAAATAAAAACAATGAAACAATGAAAAATGAAACATTATTTCATTGTCATTGTTATCATTTTATTGTCATTGTCATTGTTATCATTTTTTGTAATTGTCGTAGGTATCATTTCATTGTCATTGTCATGGTCATTGCCATTGTTATCATTTCATTGTCATTGTTATCATTTCATTTTCATTGCCATTGTTATCATTTAATTTTCATTGTCATTGTTATCATTTCCATTGTCATACTTATCATTTCATTGATATTGTCATTGTTATCATTTCATTGTCATTGTCATTGTTATCATATCATTGTCATTGTTATTATTTTCATTGTCATCGTCATTGTTATCATCGCCATCGCCATTGCCATTCTTATTATTATTATTATTATTATCACCATCATCATCATCATTATTATTACTATTATTATTACTATTGCTATGGACTTGTTATAATAATATCAGTGTACAAAGCTTATTAGTTATATTTATGTGCGCTGTTTGTTAATTCGTTTGTTGTATTGGGTATTAGTGCTATGTTTGCGGGCGTTTCATATACTTTGGTTGTTTTTAGATTTATGGGATTTTTCTCATATTTTAACAAACTTAAAATTTTACCCTTCCCTCTATTGGTATGTGTTGACTGTTGAAGTATGTAGACTTCTTGTTAGGAATATATTTAATTGTTGCGATAGTATTTAGTTTATTTAAATTCTGAACGAACACACACACCTGTCTGCTTCAATGTTTTTTACGGGCAAATCAATCGACAGTAACTAATAACGAGTATTAACGATACACGGTGTACAAACGGCATTTGTCAGTGTAAATCATCCTATTATGTCTGTTACAAGCTCAACAAACAATACCCCACACTCAAATTTATACTTGTTCAAAAATGTAAACATTCCTATTTTGCATGTTTGATTGGCTGTGGTGTACGCATAGTTACATTGTTGATACCGTACGACGTAACCTTTACTGCATGTCTATACGCACACGTGTGAACCAGCAATAATACACTTAATTAACATGAGTATATCAGGAAACATTTATAGCTATCGTAAATCCTCTATCGTCCTTACATGATTAACGTGGATTCGGTTCTGATTAAATTACTGATATTATAAGATTTAAGTTATCGTTTCGTTGTATCTAAAGTCATAAATTCGTTTAAATAACAAAACCAAAAGAAACTCGATGGTCTAACAACGACTTTGTGAGTTTCCTGTTTAAAATAATTCAGATGACAATTACGGAACTCTGTTTTAAAATGTAGACATGAATCCATCGTCCTGTCATCTAACCCCAATGAGAACAAGGATCTCGTCTTCCCACCATTCCTTTTAAAATAGTAAGACATGATATGATCCAAGTTTCGGGAGTGACCTGAGGAACCACTCCAAAAAGAGTAAAATGTACTCCAATCGATTGAAAGTTCACTCTTTCGGAGTGAAATGACTCACACTTTTCCAGAAAAATCACTCCACAAGGGTGGATTTGGAGTGCTGATAAATCACTGTTTTAAAAGTGGTCCTTCCCGTCTCTGAGGTTACTCTCACTCTTATTAATTCACTCCAAAAGAATGAAGTTTCACTCTTTTACCTTAAGAGAGTAGTTTCATCTAATCACCGCTATTAGTGTTATTTAGTTTATTTGGTTAAACTGAATGTAGTATCTCACTGTGCTGTGCGCTGAGCCTGGAGTCTCGCCGGTCCCCTGTTCGATCGAATACATTATCACTCTCACTGCGTTCGGTCAGAGGGTTGAAATGCAACATAGCCCGTTTTTTTCAGATGAGACGTTACCAGAAGGACCCAACCGAAAATAAGTCCATCACACCGAATACATCAAATCAACAATAAATTAAAAAAAACGAGACCTAGGCCTACACATATACACCAAAAACATCGGTTTGGAGCCATGGTTCACAGGTAGGCTATGTGTCAGAATTTTATTCAAATTGGGTAAATAACAACCAATATTGGGCTTAAATTGTCCCATTTCGGCAAAAAAACTGACCTAACATTGGTTAAGGTATGATTTTATGTTGTCAATGTCTTATTTGGATTAAATTTACTTACATTTATTGGTAAATTGAAACTTTTATGGAAGATTGGGGCGCAATTTAGACGTAGCAACAGCGTTAGAACGTAACACGATTTGATTGGCTGGATTCTGGAATAGTAGACCCTTCCATAGAACTGCACTTTGGGGTATGTATTTTGTGGAAGTTCACCATCTAGCCGTTAAAATAATACATATTTGAAGTTAACTCATATGTAACAGAGCCAAGCCAATAGAGGCTTAAGTTAATTAAATAATTGTGGAAATCTCACTTGAGCTGCTGAATGCCTAAGAATTATGGTTGTATATACCGGTGAGTTCTTACTCAGCTTTGCGGAAAATCGTTATGTTCTTCCAACAGATACCAGTATTATTTTAGATGTGCTTAACCTACACAGGAAAAGGAGAGGAAAAAAGATGGGAAGCACTTATAGAGACAAATCCAAGTTTTTGATTAGAAAAAAAAACTAAAAATAAACCTAAGTTTAGTAGGTTTTCTGATCGTGGTGTGAACGTATACAACCTTATTAACATTCAGGGATCGGAATACTCTGCTAACACTACAATTTTTCTTGATTACAAAGCCTTGGTTTGTTTGTATTAAAATGGACGAGCTTGCAATTACACTTAAAGAAGAAAACATAGATATTTGCCTACTTATTGAAACTTGGTTTACAGTACAAACACAACACTTAATTGATGGTTATATCACCTTCCACAAATCTCGTGTCTCCCGAAAAGGGGGTAAAAGGGTGGGGGAAGGGTAGCAGTTTACGTTTCTAATAATTTCCAGGTAATTGCGTTTTTTGTTTTAATTAAATATATAAGACGACGGGATAAAATTCCACAAATCGCAACTCTATCAAACCTCGGGAACGTATGCAAATTAGCTAAAATATGCAAATTAGGTATCAAAGTATAGGGTACCCATATCTCAACAATCGCAGGGTGTAGGGAATTGATTTTTGTTCCAAACTGTTCAGAATATGTATATTTATATTTGCTCCAATGGAACGTTTTGCATGCAAATATGCTTAAATATGCAAATTAGGGATGAATTTATAGGGTACCTATAACTCGGTAACCGCTGAGTGTAGAGAGTTGATTTTTTTCTAAAATCGTCCAAATACCAATGTTTGTATTTGCTCCAATGCACATTTTTGCCTAGAAATGAACGGAAATACCTTTGTTGACCTTTGACCTCATTTCTCCAGTATTTACATAGCTTTCTCAAATGTTGCAACTCCAAAACTATTGTTTGGTAAAGAGTATATTTTAGCATCTATACTTTCTAAAAGATGAATATATTCATAATATAACATTTTGAAATCACACACCTAGCCACCTGCTCTGTTTACATGCAAATTTGCTTAAATATGCAAATTATGGATGAATTTATATTGTACCAATACCTCGGTAACCCCTGGGTGTAAAGAGTTGATTTTTCTTCTGAAATATTCAGTATACCAATGTATTTGCTACAATAGACCATTTTGACCAGAAATAACCGGAAATGCCGTTTTTGACCTTTAACCTAATTTTCACACTTTTTACATAGCTTTAACAGATTTTGCGTAACTCCAAGACTACTGTTGGTAGAGAGTTCATTTTATTATACATAATTTCTAAAATATAAATAATTCATAATAGAATATAGATTAGAAATCATACACCAGCCACCACATGCTCTGCATACATGCAAATTGGCTTAAAATGAAAATTAGACGTGAATTTATAACAGGGCGCAAATAACTCGGCAACTGCTGCTTGATGTTTTTTTTTCCAAATTGCTTAAAATATCTATAATTTATATTGGTTCCAATGGAACTTCTTGTCCAGTGTATAAAGATTTTATAGATGTTTTTTATAAAACCAAGGCTACTGTTGTTACAGACTTAATTTTAGTTTTTAGACTTTCTAAAATATTCGTAGGAAAATAAAATTTGGAAATCAAGCCACTTGCTCTGATAACATGTAAATTAGCTTAAATATGCTAATTAGAGGTGATCATAATAAGAGTACTAATAACTCAGCAGCACTAGTTGTAGCAAGTTTTTTTTCTTAACAAATTGTTTAAATTGCCTGTATTTGTCTTTTCTCCATAATGTAACATTTTGGATACAAATGACCACCTATGCTCTTTTTTATATTTGACCTCATTTGCCCAGATTTTTCGGAACTTCCACCTGTTTTGCTTAACTCCTAAGCTACTGTTTATATCTGAATTCATTTTAGTATAGTATACGAGAATAGATGTTAGAAATCACACACCCAACTACTGTACCTGTTCTGTATGCATGCATTGTCTTAATTATGTAAATTAATTAAGGAATGAATTTACAGTGCACCAGGTTTTGCATATTAATTTTTAGGCCAATTTGCATGTAAATAGAGCAGGTGGCAGTTATGTGATTTCTAAATTCTATTCTTTTTTTAACTATATTTATCGTTTAGATTAAAATGTCTACAAACTAAATTGTAAAGTCTCGACCATAGTCCTGGGGCATTGCAAAATCTGTAAAATCTATAATAACCCTGAAATTTAGCCGATGAGATATATTTGGGGAAATACATATATAGACTTTTTGAACAATTTGTTAGTTATTGGTACACTATACAATCATCCCTAATTTGCATATTTAATGAAATGTATGCAAACAGGGCAGGTGTATGATTTCTAAATTCTAGTCTTTCATGAAAATATTCATTTTTTAGGAAGTCTAAAAATTAAAATAAAGTCAGATACTAACGCTTTACTTGGAGTTTGCAACATTTGTGAAGTTGTGTAAATCCTTTGAAAATTAAATGAAAGGAAGTTACACAGGAAGGAAGTTATTGAGAAATAAGCAAATAAACAACAGGAAATATAAACAAATATAAAGGAAATTTGTGTCTATTTTTTATAACTTTGGTTATGGATGTCCGATTGTGATAATTGATCCCTCATCTTGAAGCTTACAACAAGTGTAATATGATTTCAGTATTAACTCAATTTTGCGACAACTTGGTGGTTTTGCCATGCCTTGCCTCATATACAATCATATTTAGTGAAAAGTTTACTTGAAGGGAATATTAAATATAGACATTCTGAACAATTTGTTTAAAAAAACGACTTTCCATAACTAGTGGTTGTACAATTATTGGTACATTATAAAGTTACCTCTAATTTGCAAATTTCAGCCACTTTGCATGTAAACAGATAAGGTGGCTTGGTGTGTGATATCTGTATTTATACTCTTGTGAATGTATTGTAAATGCATTTTTGGAAAGCCTAGAAACTAAAATATCTCTATCAGGTGAAGTTTTGGAGTTACGCAAAATCTGTGAAAGCTACATAAAAAGTGTGAAAATTAAGTAAAAGGGTCAAAAATGACAATTCCGGTCATTTTTGCGCAAAAGGTTCATTGGAGCAAATATAAACATTGGTATTTTTTTATTTTAGATGAAAAATCAACTCTCCACACCAAGCGGTTACCAGCACTCTATAAATGCATCTCTAATTTGTATATTTAAGGTAATTTGCATTTAAACAGAGCAGGTGGCTAGTGTGCGATTTCTAAATTTTGGTTTCTTATGAATATATACATCTTTTAGAAAGTCTAGATACTAATAATAATACACAGCAGTTCAAAGTAATGAAATAATCTCCATAAAAGTCAGGCGCCCCCATCATTACTATATACCGTATCCAGGGACACAGGCACCATGTTTTTTTGTACGAGTTCAGTATGCCTAACTTGTAAACGAAACTTTTTAACATCAAACTTTAAATTACAAATAAACTACCTTTGGCTCAATTCTCATTATTCGGATCTTAAGGATTCGTTAAAACAATTATTATTCTGATAAGGAATTGTTTCAAAAATACGAACAATAATCATACAATTGATTTATTTGAAAATATAATAAAGTTATAAAACCAAAATTATCGACCAAAAATTGTCAATAAAGGCAAATTTAACACCTACCTTTATTTGTGTATTAACCCCAGTGATAACAGAATTTTTCGAAATATATAATAGAGACTATGTGATTCTACAATGACAGAGGATAGTGTCAGTCATCTAAAAAGTAATAGTTAGCGGCTAAAATTAAAGGAAAATTAAGAAAATCGTATGCCTTGTTCGTTATGTTCGCCCTAAATACAACAATGCACACGGAAAGAATCGTTGAGCGCGGCTTTCGTGTGTGCGTATGAATGCTGTTTGAGATACATGCCTAGAGATATAGGCTAGCATTCAAGTAGTGTAAAAAGGGTGTTTTTATTCTAGATTACCACTTAAATTACATTATTTAATTTCAAATTATAGAAAAGAACACAATGACTTTCGAAATAATCTTTCAATATATATATTTTTGAAATCACAAACAAAATCAATACAAATAAAATAATGAAACAAACGCAATTTATAATTGCTGCATAGTATAAACTTGATAATTAAAATATAAAATACACTTTTCTGACGTATGCTATTAATTTTCTTATAAAATTACGTAAAATTTAATATAACAACGTTTATAGGCCAACGACAAGGGTAGGCGTAGTTGTGGCTACATTTTAAATGAATGGATTTTCGAAGTCCACTTGCGCAAGTTGAACGTCGTGTAGCGGCGTATACGTTTATCAACATTGGCTTTGTGTCGGGAATTTAATAATTTAGGCCTAAAAATTGTAATAATAATTTAAAAGTTTGCCGTAAACTATGATTAAATGTAAATGAAAATGCTTTGTTGACCACTCCTGAAAACAAAAGTACCAACACACTTTCTAAAAAAATTCTTTTAACAAACAGTACTTTATAACAAACTACATACTTTAATATTTCCACAAAACGCCAAAAAATACATTACGTTACGTTACGCAGGTTGCTATGGGGTGATTGTTTTTTTTTTCTTTCTCGCCACTGCGTGTAAATAACTGAGGGCACCTGACTTAATTTTTGTGTTTGGAACAGCAGTGAATAGTTGGTTTTTATAGCGCATAATGCAAAAAGCCTCTATGCGCTCGGTGATAGAGTAAGTTGCTTTAGTGATAATTGCATATATTTCCTATCATATTATATCTTGGCATTTAAGAAATAATAGTTTTCATGGGTGCTCAAGTGTACCACAGTTCCTCTGTAAGATGCACAAGAAACTTAAAACAGAAAATTACCGTAAATCTAATCTAACAAGAACAGATCAAACCCATACCACTTCATTCCGTTTACCAGCAATTTAAGGTGCACAGACCGGCTAGTACATAACTCACAGGTGTTCTCAGTAAGATGGGCATCTGACTAGACAGAAAAGACAAACTACCAAAAAAGAAAAAAAATGCGTCTTGACAGAAAAATCGTTAAGTATTTCCAAGGGTTAAGAGTCCAAAAATAAATGACAATTTAGCTTCGACTTGAACAGATTCAACTTGAAGCTTCTCTAATATCGACTGGTAAACCATTCCAGAGGATAGGTGCTGCAATGCCGAAAGCCCTATCACCACATGATTTTAATCTGGATATACGTCGGGTAAGAACTGAGCTGCCAGTTGATCTCAACGATCGTGAGCATGATGTAGATCGAAGGGTTAACATGCCACGAATGTACATGGGCAAAAGACCATGCAAAGCTTTATACGTAAGCAGCAAAATCTTAAACACTATTCTCTGTTTAACTGGAAGCCAGTGGAGTTTGTGCAGAACAGGTGATATATGCTGGAAACGTGGAATCTTAGAGACAAGACGGGCAGATGTTTTGAGCACGCTGCAACTTAGGGGTTAACCTATGGGGAAGCACGTATAGAACACTGTTGCAGTAGTCTGACCTTGATGTAATTAAGGCATGGACGAAGTGCTTGGTTGGTAAAAAGGTGACGAATACGGCGGATGCTGTTAACATGCTTCTCCATGCTCATATGTTGATCGAAAATAATACCAAGCTTCTTCACTGTGATACAAGGGGTAACTTCAACATCATCGACTAAGAATCTGTTTATGGTGGGGATGTTACTTCTTCGTTTGGAGCAAACGTACAGCACTTCAGTCTTATCATGGTTTAAGCAAAGCATGTTACATTTAAACCATGACTATACATCTCTGATGCAAGCTTCAAGGGTGGTAACAGCTTGATTGGAATCGTCGTGGTGAGGCTTGAAACTCAGATAGAGCTGTGTGTCATCCGCGTACATGTGGAAATGAGTGCCATATTAACGAATTACATCCCCAACAGGTTTGATGTAAAGGGAAAACAAGATAGGTCCAAGGATGGAGCCTTGCGGAACCTCACTCTTTACCTCAATGTAGTTAAATAAAACGCCATTTACAGACACAGCTTGTTTTCTGTCACACAAAAATGATCTAAACTAACGAAGAACAGTTCCTCCAATACCAAATGATGCCAGTCTGCGTAAGAGAACGGAATGATCTATTGTATCAAATGCAGCAGATAGGTCTAGAAAGATTGCCAGTACACATTTACCATCATCAGTTGACATCATGATGTCGTTGTGGATCTTCAATATGGCCGTCTCAGTACTATATTGTTTAAGATAAGCGGATTGAAATAGGTCAAATAAACCATTGTCATCAACTAAAATAAACTTTCTACCAAAAGTAGTCTTTAAGTTACGCAAAATCTGTGAAGGCTATGTAAAAACAAAGAAAATGAGGTCAAAGGTCAAAAATGGTATTTTCGGTCAGTTTTTGGCACAAAGTTTCATTGAAACAAATAGAAATATAGGTCTTCTAAAAATTTAGAAGAAAAATCAACTCTCTACACCCAGCGGTTCTCGAGGCATTTGGCCATAACGTAAACCCGCCGTGCTAATCCTAACCCGCCGTGCCCAAAATCAGGTTTTTCTGCGCATGCGTTAGAACTTTGCGTTTCAACTCAATAGTGTTT
>JAOTQE010133963.1:0-11980 GCA_025631205.1 Nesometra sesokonis
AGTCCGTTTTTTTTTTTGGGGGGGGGGGGGGTAACTTTTTGGTTTCAAAAATGTTCAGAATAATTTTATTTAGCCCAAATATGTTGGAGATTATTGATATTTTTGAAGATTTTAGGTTGGACTAACACTGATGAAGATGATGATGATGATGCTTA
Source organism: Nesometra sesokonis (assembly GCA_025631205.1). Taxonomy (NCBI): domain Eukaryota; kingdom Metazoa; phylum Echinodermata; class Crinoidea; order Comatulida; family Antedonidae; genus Nesometra; species Nesometra sesokonis. The sequence goes on from JAOTQE010133963.1 coordinate 156, forward strand.
TGATGAAGATCATGATGGTTTTAATGATGATGGTTTTGATGATAATGGTGGTGATGATGGAAATGACAACAATGATGATTGACGATAATTAATCCTAGAAAATTCTTTTCTTTTCCAGTCCAACTCAATGTCAAAAATCAGAGTCAACCTTTTTTGTTTATTTTCATTTTCCCAATTTTGTGGCTAAATACAAAAAATAGCTTGAGAATTGTAACAAATACATTGTTATCCTGAAAATTATAGGAAATTAGTAAAGGGTTCTATTTAAAAAAAAAATCCTAACTTAAATTTTAAACAATGTAGTGCTTGTGCAACACAGACTTTTTTTAGGCCGATGATGACTATGAGTGAATGGTGTAAAAACCACTGTGTAATAATATTATTATTGTAAACCCAAATTTAAATGATAAATATATAAAGCATACCTCAAGTAATAAAATATATGCAGGGCTTGAATCTAAAGCTCACTCACTGCGTCGTGCGACGGTCATACGACTAAACCGTCACTCTATGTGTGTGGTTGTCAGACACTATGAAAGTTGTCTACTCATCGGCCGACAGTTTTTTTTTAAGTGATTCAACAGGGAAATCACTAAAAAAAAACCGTTGGCCAATGAGTAGAAGCCTGTAATCACGTCTGACCACCTCACACACAGAGAGCGACGGTTTATTTGTGCAAACCATCATACGACCGTAGCATGATGCAGTGAATGGGCACTAACGTCATTTACCTTTGATGTCCACCAAGTTGGCCTCAGTGCTTAAAAAATTAAATCATTAAGGCCACTGTGGCCTTGGTGCCCCTACTCTCAGCAACACATGAGGGTACAATTTGTATAAAATGACCTCTGGTTCCCATTTTATGCTACTTGTACACTTCAAAATCAGCTAAAATTGTCGTGCCCCTACAAAGCCCAAATTCGAGGCCTGTATACTGTATGTTATCATATGCATTGATCCCAGGGCCTTAGCTAGAGATGAAAAAGTGACAAGGCAAACCTAAAAATGAAAAAGTTGTAAAGTTCAGGCACGCTGAGTTCCTTGTTTGACACATGTTGGCTGGCCCTAAATTCAATACATTTAAGATGAAATAATAAATGCTGAAATATTGAATCATATATTTTATCTCTTCAAGTATGCATTATATTTTCTTTTAAATCATAATATATAGTATGACACCTAGTAATGGTAAAGGATGGTTATTACAAAATAACAAATATAAAAACAAAACAACTAAAAAAACGAAAATAAAGAGGATATTGAATCCAACAGACTCAACTATATGCAAATAAACAAAGCTTTTGGCTTAAGAATTTAATATTAAAATATAGTCCAATAAAATTAACATACAATTAAAATCATTACTAATACATAATACAAAAAAGCATGCATGTTTTCAACGATTATTATAAATATTTTTTTCTAAATATGCAAATTATTTTACAAATATATAAACTAAGCATTGCAGAGAGAAGAATAAATATATTTTTTACAATAACAACATTGGGTTGTTTCAAGCTGACGTTACAGAAATGTTCATTACAATTGTTAGTTGAATGCCATCAAGCAGCATTTTAATAACGTCATGGTGCAAGACTGGAATGACACGCTGTTATGCAAATTAAACTAATTTATATAACTTATGGAATAATTTGCATACAGGTGAAGTTTAAACAACAAATTTAAACAAAACTCAGTTGCCAATCAGTTTAATACATCTGCAGTAAATAGAGCCAATTGCCTTAAACATCATCATACCCATACGATTCATTTTTTAATTTTTTTTAATCAAAATAACTTATTCAAAACTTACATTATTTACTAGCATAGCACTAACTCATTTGCTAGCCTGCAATGCAACACCAATTTCTCTTACATCCACTATAATAAACAAATTTTCTTCTTTTTTATAACCAAAATATCCACAATACTATTGATACTGCACTGTTTCACTGGCTTTATATCATCGCTAGGTTGACAAATATTACATTCAGACCATGGCAGGAGTACTAAACATTACACAGCGAAAAAATTACACAAATATCCGTCTTATACAATCAGGAATTTCTACATACGTACGTCTTTCTCGTACTATCATTCTTGTTTGCAGCTTCCAAAAAATTTTACTTACAGATGCTATCAATATGTAAATTATTATGACCTAATTATTATATATTTAATATATTTAAAATTTTGTTAGAATCACAAAATTTTATTCAATTTCTAAACATGATTCGTATATGCTTAATTAGTTCTGGGTAACTTGTAATTTTGTTTATTAGAAAGAACAGATGTTACTTTTCCATGATCCATACAGTTCAGATTTTAAGAGAATGTTGACCAGTACCTAAGTAGCTGGTACCAATTTGTGGCAGAGCCAAGAAAAAGGAGGTTTAAGTTGAGAAATTGAAAATGGGATTTATTTACATATTATGAAACTACACATTATTGTTTTAACATGCAAAAAAAATCAGTTTCATAAGATGTTTGCTTGCAAAGTCAGGGGCGGATTTAAAGGGACCCTTTCGGAAAGTGAAATATATCAATATTATTAACAACGTTTATAAAACGAAAATATTCATTCAAAATTGATCCCTTAAGATGCCCCTGAGGCCATTTCTGGACATATAAGGACCAAAATTTCCCGGGGGAGCATGCCCCTGGACCCCCTAAAATATTGACTCTCTACCAGCTCCCCTTCCGGCCCCCTTTTCCAAAAGTCTGCATCCACCCCTGAAAGTTATGAACAATCAAGTCTGAAAATTTAGAATGAAAATTTTGAGAAAACTTTACTTGAAAATTGCTTATCAATACATTATACTCTAGGCAGGTCCATTTTAAATTTCATTTTTCATTCATCTTTCAAATTTTTGAAAGGCCAATACTCCTAAAATATAAATTTAAAAAATCTAAATTTTACTATATTTTATTAAGGTTTATAAATATAATACTGATCTGCTATTATGTCATTTTATTACTCCTAAATATACAAACAAAAATTGAATATAACCGAATTTTATATTTTGAGTTAACTCTAAAAAAAAGTAGAAGAATCCATTAGCTTTGCTTTTGTACGAAAGTCTAAATCTAGTTAAAAAAGAGTGAAATAAATATATGTAACATGGATGGTGTATACAAAAGCCAGACGTAGGGATCGACAGCCTCGTAACCTACCAACAAAAAAATTATCAAAGAAATAATCTCAGCCTAGCCTAACAGAATTCGATAATATTCTCCTATTCCTACTCAAGAAAAAAATTAAAGTGTAAGCTAGTAACAAACCAATATTCCAAAAGACATTTTCATTTTTTTGTGAATTTGGGAGTACTCGTGGGTCTTTAATAAAAAAAGGATTATAAAATGGGACAGATTGCATTATTAATAGTGTAACTATTTTAAATGCTTTTATTTCAAGTAATCAATTTCTGTGTGTATTGCTCTATGTTTCTCTTTAAACACAATCTATAAATTTATACACACAGTGCATTTAGCGTCAGCACGATTATGAATTGTTCTTTAATAGAAGATTATTGCCTCGGTTGTTAAGTAAGTCGTGTACAATCTCTAGTTCTATATGAACATTACGCATTTGTCGGTACAAGAGTCATAACTTTTGACGTCCTGAGTTCAGCGTCCTTCTGTTGAATTGCCTTGACTAGCCTAACAGAATTCTATAATATTCTCCTATACCTACTCAAGAATAAAGTAAGCTAGTAACAAACCAATAATCCAAAAAGACATTTTCATTGTTTTGTGAATTTGGAAGTACTCGTGGGTCCTTAAGAAAAGAGATTATAAAATGGAAAAGATTACATTAATAGTGTAAGTATTTTAAATGCTTTTATTTCAGGTAATAATAAAGAATTTCTGTGTGTATTGCTTTATGTTTCTCATTCTGTTTCTTTAAACACAATCTATAAATTTATATAGGTTCAGACTAAATGGATCATAGAAAAGTAACTCATGGTCTCAGTCAATGAAATCAAATGAATAAATATTAAATATAATACTTGTAGTAAGTACAACACCCAACTATAGTAAGTTGGCATATTCTTGTAGTAATAACAGTTACAACACCCAACGGTAAGTTGAAGTATTTGTTATATAAAAACAAGTATATCATCAATGAATTATACAATGATCGAAATTTGTTGTTAGTGTTAATAATTTAAATATCCATAATTATTACAAAGCAACCTACATCACTGGATGTAAATATAGTCACCTCTCCCAAAACCGACCCTCCATAAACCAAATTTCTTGCCAAACCGGACCTTTTATTAGTCTCAAAATTATAAATCCAACAGAGCGGTTTCGAAAAGAGGACAAAATCGCTAGTACTCTATTCAGGCTAGACTCATTGCGATTGGTTTGCGATGTAACTTGGAGTAAACTGAGATAATGCAAACTCAGATACTCCCAAATGCAACGAATCACAATTGTCCAGTGCATTCATACACATTTTCATTATTCTACAGTATGTAGTCTTACGTACCCGGGCATATCCTGTATTTGAGTGTTCGCATGGATTGTTGACAGATTGACCTCATCCAATCAGTGTCTGAGGAATCAGTTGTAAATTTATTGAAAGCCAATTTTGATGTAATCGGGAGTAAAAAAGATTGACGAACGCAATCGCAATAGGTAACAATTGCGATATCGATTACAAATCAATTACTATTCTTGAGCATTCACAAATGATTTTACTTTGCGATTGGGTGCTATTGGTTGTCGCAATTGCTACAACCGTTCACAATGCCATGCTAGTCTGAATAGGGTATAAGACAATGTTAGTAATCATCTTAGCTCCACCTTTTTTTTTTACGACAATAGAGACTTTAGCTACAGAGTCTGGGAAGTCATACTATCATCGAGGAACCACATTCAATAAATCATTAGCAACCGCTGCTGTACTGCGTGATGGCCAAGCTAATCCCCGGTATACTCAAACCATAGATGAAATATTTTAACGGCTAGATAGTGAACTTCCAAAGAATACATGACCCAAAGTACAATTCCATGGAAGCGCCTACTATTGAAGGAAATGTCCAGAATCCAACCAATCAAATCATGTTATATTTTAATGTTGTTGCTACGGCAAAATTGTGGCTCTAATCTTTCATAAAAGTTTCTAATTTATCAATAAATGCAAGTAAATTTAATCCAAATAAAAAGACATTGACAAGGTAAAATATATGTCACATAAATAAATAATTTGTATAACAAAAGAATATTAAAAGTGCATATTATTATTATTTAACTTGGATGTTTCTGACAAAGGCTGACGACCGTCAAATAGTAGGCGCCTACATGGGATTGCAATTCTACAGTATTAAGTTCACTATCTAACCATAAATCTATGATTCAAACACAACATTATGGCTTTAAACAGATATGTTTTACTTCCTTAAATGATTTTAACTGTTAACATCAAGAATTTTCTTGAATATCTTAAATTATTTACTCATTAATTATTCATTGGACTCATACAGCTGATGAATTTTTTATATGAGCCTACAATATCTTCTTTTTTTCATCAGCTCACTTGCACAGCAAATCGGGAAAAAAAAGAGTTTCTTCCGTTCTTCCCATGCCTCATTTGCACATATGCTCATAGCATACGTTACCTTAGCGACTTGGTCCTTTTTTCGAAACCTTTTTGATGTAAATAGATAAACTAAACCCTCTCAACTGTCCGGAAAACTGAAATGGATGGTATGAAGCGTGGTCAGTATCGGGAGACTCCACTGTAGCATTAAATTACAGTCAGAACTATGATTTTTCACATGATTTTCATAACAATGATTATGATCATAAATCATATATAAACCTTCATTTCTGTATATAATTCTCAAATTTTTAGATACATAATTTATAAAGACGATGTAGTACTACCACAGATGATAATTACCGAAAATAATATTAATAATTGAATTCTTCTTGAATTAAACCCCATTGTTACATGATAAATTAACCTATGATATTCAAACTTCCAGACTATTGCAAAATACAATAAATATAGCACAGGAAATAATTTGTTCAAACATGTTACCAGACACGTGAAGATAAATCCCAAGTTAACACATATGGGGAAGGGGTATCAGAATTTTTAAAGGTGAAATACTTTATAAGTTACAACAGAGCTCCCAAGTTGGGAAACCAGAAATCCTGAAGAATTTGTCGATCAGTATATTTAATTGTTTTTGGGTACTATATGGGCATCTAAAATTGAAATCTTATAAACAATAATGCTTTGATTGTTACAAATAACATGGATTTACTATTAAATGTTGCTACACTGAGTACAATTCTTGACAAAAAACTTTCAAAACATAATTTTAGTGTTCAAATAAATGAAAAAAACACTATAAATTTTTGTATTTACATTGCTAATTTAGTAAATATCCTGGAGAAATTCATGAAAATTCAAATTCCTGGAGAAAATTGTGTATTTCCTGGAGCCCTGGAGATCAAGTAAAATTCCTGGAGACTCCAGGCTAATCCTGGAGACTTGAGAGCCCTGTTACAACACTAATACTGTGTCCTGTATTCCCAATCTACAATCAATGCAACAACACTATATGGACATTACAAAAATAACAAATTGGTAAATTCTGAAAACATACTACAATTTGGATGTGTACATTTATCATTTGTTTTACATTGATATATAAATAAAAATAATTTAAATTAAAAGCAAAACTTGTAAATGTTCTACTTAATTATTAAACTCATTTAAATACACTTTGCTTTGAGGCACTTTAACAATAAATTATTTTTACAAAATTTCTAGGGAGTACCCTATGATGCCCTTGAGGATTTACCCCTCTAAACATTGATCAAAATTAATAACAAATGTCACGGTTAAATAATCTGGCAATACAACAATTATATAATATAATCTGGTCCACTGTTAAGATAGAAAGGTTGTTTATTAGAGAGCTAACCCCATTCTTTGATATAACAATTCAAATAAAGCTACAATTTATATAAGTTTATATAAACATTATAACAAATTTGTTGTACCGGTGGTAAGAAACATTATCTAATATGGAAGTACAAGCAATATATTATATAAACCACAATGTTAGCTTGAAGAGCCTTTACCAAGAAACCAGCCAAATGGGTTTGAATTATTACAACACCTCCAAAAGGTGTTACAGATAAGAATATTGTACCAGCTTGCCAAGCTATGCATGTATACAATACTACACATGGAATGGGTTCAGCTTTAGTTATTTGTACATGCCACGGAATCGCTGATGCGTATCAGATACAGGTGTATTAAACCAGCACCAATCAGAGATAAGAACTGATATAGACAGTCGTATGCTAATCAGTTTTCAACACCACCCTTCCCTTATTTTATACCTTTTAAATGATGCAACCTTATAAATAGCAAATTTCTATTTCTGATATAAAAACTAATCATCAATTTGCATTTTTAGCATATTTGCATATCCCACCTTTTATAATTTTTATGTCCCATCTGTTATAATTTGCATATCACAATTAGTTAATTTGCATATCCCAAGCAATGCGTATATCTTATGTTATATTTGCATGCCACACCTGTTTTAATTTGCATGTCCAACTTGACATACTTTACATGTTGTTATATTTTGCATTCCCCACCAGTTATAATTTGCATATCCAACTTGATACACTTTAATGTATGTTATAATTTGCATGTCCCACCTGTTGTAATTTGAATGTCCGCATGATATGGTTTACATTTCCCATCTGTTATAATTTGGGTAAAATACCTAAAATCATTTTTGGTAGGATATTTGATGCATCAGCTTGACTTGAACTTTGTTTTTTTGATCTTTTACCTGAACCCTGATAAGCATCTCGTTACATGACTTCAGACAATTGTACAGCACCTACAGTAGCGTTGCCGACCACCACCGACAGATGGGGGCGGTGTGAGTGGCGCGAAGTATGCATGTACTTTGATATTTGGTAACTGGCTCTGAAAAAAAAATAATTATGAAAAAAATGATTTGAAGCTATACCCATGATTGACAAGGGCCACTTAACCCTTAACAAATCGCGGGCGACTATAGTCAACAAATGTGAAATCCTATTCTCAACCGCAGGCGACCTTATTCGACTCAACATGTCCCAAGGGAATACTGCGTTTCCAACGTGATTTGCAATGCATCTATACCTCCCAGAAACGTCTGGATTTATCTGATGTGTCAAGGGTCAATTATTTGTTCGTAATATGGAGGAATCTGTCAACGTTCCTTTTTTGAAAAATTTCAGAATTATGATTTATATAAATCATTTTAGTTTTCAGAATTTTATGGAATTTCTGCATGGGATAATTACAGTGCTGAATGTACGCTCGAGATTTTATTTGGAAAATGATTTACCGCGACAATCTTAGCTAGCCCAATGGAACGACATACACGCCGTAACGCTACAGTGGTGAACAGGTTGATGGGGCTTCCGCTAGGCCTAGTTTTAGCATTGTGTATTCTAGATTTTATTAGAGGATTTGGAGACTATGTGTATCGCTGGTTTTGTAAGTATCTTGAATTTATATATCAGTCTATTATATTTGTTCATTGTATTTTTATTATTTTTAAAGTTTTGGACAAATTTTTTTAATATTTGTATTTCTCAACACTATTTTTGTAACCTACCATTTTGCTAAGACTAGTTCACCTTGTTATTTATTTTTTTTTTTAAATTTTATTAATTCACAGAAAAATCCTAAAATTATATACTATATGTTAATAGAAAGCCCATTTATTTTTAGAAATTTTTTTTTTCATTAAATAAAGAGAAAGTGTTAAAAAATGCTTGAGAAGTTAGGCCTATCACAAAACCTGAAAATGTGCGGGAATTTCAAAATTAATCCGGATGCCCAGTGATTATTTATGATGTGATTATTTATCTTTGTTCTGTAAATATGTGCTAACTTTTGGTTTGACCACATGGTCTGAGTGGATCAGTCCAACAGGCACATGGCCAGAATGGACTAGTTGAATAGGCACATGGCCTAAGTTGATCAGTCTAACAACCACATGGTGTGAGTGGATCAGTCTAACAGGCACATGATCAGAATTTATCAGTCCAAAAGACACATGGTAAAGTGGATCAGTCCAACATCCACAAGGTCTGAGTAGATCAGACCAGAGCCACAAGGTCTGAGTGGATCAGACCAACAGCCATATGGCCTGAGTGGATCAGTCCAACAGCCACATGGCCTGAGTGGATCAGTCAAAGAGGAACATGGTCTGAGTGGATCAGTCCAAAAGCCAGATAGTCTGAGTGGATCTGTCCAACAGCCACATGGTCTGAGTCAATCAGTCCAAAAGCCACATGGTCTGAGTGGATCAGTCCAACAGCCACATGGTCTGAGTGGATCAGTCCAACAGCCACATGGTATGAGTGGATCAGTTCAGCAGCCATATGGTCTGAGTGGGTCCAACAGCCACATGGTCTGAGTGGATCAGTCCAACAAGGAACATGGTCTGAGTGGATCAGTCCAACAGCCAGATGGTCTGAGTGGATCAGTCCAACAGCCACATGGTCTGAGTGGATCAGTCCAACAGGCACATGACCTGAGTGGATCAGTCCAAGAGTAACATGGTCCAAGTCAATCAGTCCAAAAGCGACATGGTCTGAGTGGATCAGTTCAACAGGAACTTGGTCCGAGTCAATCAGTCCAAAAGCCACATGGTCTGAGTGGATCAGTCCAACAGCCACATGGTCTGAGTGGAACAGTCCAACAGGCACATGGCCTGAGTGGACCAGTTCAAAAAAGCATATGGTCTGATTGGATCAGTTCAACAGGCACATGGTTTTATTGGATCAGTCCAACAGCCACATGGTCTGAGAGAACCAATCTAACAGCCAAATAGTCTTGAGTTGATCAGTCTAGCTGGGTCTCTAAAACATGACTATCAGAAAATGGAGTGAGCTGGTTGCAGCCATGTTGATTTTCATCTGATATGATTGTTACAAACTAAGGACTCAAATATTTTTGGTGCCCTTTTAGGGGGCTTAAGCCCACCCGATAAGGCATTGTCCTCCCCAAATAACCCGACTATTATTGTTTTGATAACTCACCCTAAGACGGCGAATTCCGGCCCTTGTAATAAGTTGACAGTCGAATAATTCAATACGTTCTAGATTTTGACAGCCCATTAAGTGCTCCAACGAAACATCCGTAATCAGTGGGCAATTATCGAGTTCAATAACCTCAAGGTGTTCGGTGGCGCACGCACTCGTTCCTATATGGCGTATGCCTTCGTCTGTTATTAACTCACAGTGTGATAAACTCTGCAAAACATACCAGGCATATTTGTTTAGTAATATGTAAGAAAATAACAGAAAAAACAGGTTCTCAAAAGCTTGATAACACTGATGAAAGAATTCACTGGTTGCAACTAGAGCATTAATGGCAAAACATACCAGGAAAACTTGTTTAATAAATGCAATAATTGATGAAATTAAAAACAAGGTCTTGGAAGCTCAGTAATTCAGTAATAATGAGCAAAAGTTTTTGAGATATAGCTTTCACTGTGTAAAAGGTGGTCAACCATGAAAAATTCTTACTTAGGGACCATGTCAAAATTACCTAGCTGCAGTTACTGCAGTAATTCAGTAAAAACAGTATTAGTTTGACTAGCTGAAAGAGAATTACTGATACAACATGTCGAAGCGAGAGATTGTGTGTCAATGCAGTCATTACAGAAGACATAATAGCACTGGATTACTGCAATAACTGCAGCAAAATAATTTTGACAGGGTCCCAAGCCTGGCAGAATTTTGAAATATTTGGTTGCCTTTCGGGTAACAAAGGTTTAAAATTTGGTTGCCCTCACAATTTTTTAGTTGCCCTCCAATTTATAAAAAAAAAGTGTTGTAATTGACTGTTTTTATCCTGATATGCAAGCTGTTTTATCCTTTTTCGAGGGTTTTTTCTAAAGCATCTAAGATATTTTGCTGGGACCATAGTAGTTTGACAATCGGTTAGCATGAGCCAGACCTGGTTTCTTGTCGGGACGCCTCCTGATAAGTTTTGGTTGCCCAATGTAAATTTTTGGTTGCCTTGGGCAATCGGGCAACCGATTCTGCGAGCCCTGGGTCCCTTATAAGAAGATGCTTATAGAACTTCTTATTGGATCCAACCTTATTTTTCTAGCAGTCAAATAGCTGAAATCTGAGGAATATTAGCTTTCAGTCCCATGGTTCTGTGTTAAAATCATGACAAGCACAAGAATAAGCCATTTCAAAATTCCAACAGACCATGTTCATTGCCAAGATGAAATCGGGTCAAAGCATACACAAATTCATAACCATTGCAAAGCTTGTACCGATGGTATAGGGTTTCTAGAGGTTGGAAATTTTATGAGCCGATCTGACCTTGTTACTTGTGCACCATGAAAAGGCTTATTGTTTATCAATTCTTTATTTATATTTTTTTAATTTCATTCATTTCCAACATCAAGTATATTCACTTCCAACGTCAAGTAACTACCCTTTTACAGGAATGACATACTATATCACTAAACTAAAACTCATTACAAGGCACACATCCAACAGCACGTAACTCACAAATTACATGATGGATATACTATATCATGCTTATAAACTTAGCCTCATTAGAAGGCACACATCTGTCAGCAAGTAACTTGTCTATTACAGGATGGATATACTATATCATACTTATAAACTAAGCATCATTACAAAGCACACATCCAACAGCAAATAATTCACCAATTACATGATGGATATACTATATCATGCTTATAAACTAAGCCTCATTACAAAGCACACATCCAATAGCAAATAATTCACCAATT
>JAOTQE010133974.1:0-11979 GCA_025631205.1 Nesometra sesokonis
TCTAAGCATTTTCTCAAACTTACATTATACAATAACGGTTCGAACATAAATTTTATTATTATTATTATTATTATTATTATTATTATTTTTATTATTATTATTATTATTATTTATATTTAGTTTTTTTTAAAGATAATAACATTAGTGTCACAACTCAATTTTTGACTTATCCGTCCTGTGGTTTAGCTCTTCAACGATTGAATCATGTGTCAAAAAAGGTTTGTTAATAATAGATTGTATAACAAAATAGCACATTGACAGAAAAAAAATATATACTGATTCTGTTTTTCTTGTTTATAGGTATATTCATTGGAGATATAAGACGCCGATTAAAAAAGCATTTTCTAGGAAATCTATTGAAGATGAACCATTATCCGAACATATAACTCTTCTGGAGAAGCCATGAATATAGTCTTATTTGTGCTAGAGCCCGGTCGACCGAGACCTTAAAAGTCAGAGTCAGCGTTTTTTAACCTTTATAAAGTTAAATGTCCATTCCTTTCAAAGTTCTATTTTGTCAAAGAAATATTCTAAATTTACTGTGACTATTCGTATTGTTTATGTCATTACTCAAAAAATATTAAACAATTCAAATAAGACAAGCATTTTATTTATTTATTTATTTTTTTTGGGGGGGAGGGTCCTAACAAATAAACTCAGCGAACCAAGGTCAAAAAACTCTTCTGCGTAGGTAGAAGAGTGATACAATATAGTTCTGGTATACAGTTGAACCTCCCTGTGCGGACACCTCTCGTAAGCGGACACCTCCCATAACGGACACTAATTCAAAGACCCATTTGTTCTTCCTATCCAATCAGTGCATTTGGTACCTCTCGTAAGAGGACACCTCCCGTAAGCGGACGCGGACACTTGTCTTCAAATTTAGATTTTTTGTATGTTAATTTACCTCCCATAAGCGGACATCCCGGAAAATTTAGTTATTTTTCTGTAAAACGAATACACATTTCTTTACAAAATTGTCCTTGAATTGAACCAATCTTAAAAATGATAAACAATATTTAATAAAACATAAAATCCGGTGTCAAGAAATTTGAGAGGCCATTTGTGTTGAGAAGGCCGCAAAATGTGAGACATAAGGGTGTATACATAATTTTACAACTTCGGCTCTCTATCGGCCGAAATTCTCGTAAGCGGACACCTCCCGTAAGCGGACACTTTTCCCGGACCCAAGGGTGTCCGCTTACGGGAGGTTCAACTGTATATAAACCACGACTTCAGTGATCACTAACTCATTATTTGGTGTTATACATGCGATCGTGTGGGTTAGCCTAAGCCCTGCTCAAGCTGGTCCCACCATTTTATCTTAACACCATAGCTGTACTGATGAGCCCTAGAGGGTGAAATGGCCGTCTGTAGATAACTTAATTTCAATCGAAACTCAAATTTATTTTATCAATCTTGATCGAATTTTCCCCACTGTTACGTTTAAGTATTTATTGACTTTTGCATTATATGGCCGCCTTCCGTGTTTGATAATTTTTTAAACTATACTCGTTATTTGGGCAAGGAAAAGCTCAACTATATTTTTACTAGTTCAGTTTTCTCTCTTATCCTCTCATATCGCATTATACCCGTTTAGCCGATAAAATAAATAATTTCCTAAACTCTAACTCTAACGCTAACATTTCCAAAAAAATACCCCGCTACATTTAGAATTTATCTTTTATTAAGTAGGACTATTACGTATTCAAATTGTATGGTACATAGGCCTAATGATCTTTTTGAATTTTGTATATATTGTATAATGTACAACATTTTAACGTCAAGCCGGACACTATGGAGTTTTCGTTTTGCACGACGGATCGTTCACAATGTCGGGCGTACGCAGTGTTCGTTCGTGTTCAGAACAATGCATTTAGTTTTTTTTCAGGACAGCGACGAACTTGCCAATTTCATCATGGCCAAGCTTTACATGATGGCGAATAGGCCTAGAAATACTTACTTACTTGTGAAAAAACTGAATTTGCTTTTCTATAAATCAACAATTGTATCAATTGTGATTTTAGATAATTTTGACTGCAACATTGAACAATTTCGCTCTCGGTGATTACAAAAACAAAGCAGCAAACGCCAATATCCTACTGCAACATGCCTAAGAAGGCTAGGCATTAGCGTAGCTCAACAAACTACACTCTATGCACTCTTGCGGGTTTTGTAAAGGTAGATCCCATTCACATTGTCTAACAACTTGAATTGTCTAGACGTCTAGTTCACGCTAGGCCATGGGTTTCGAAAGACTTGATCCGTCATCGTTTTTGGGAGGACAGTAAAACATCACAAAAACTGTCGTAGATTTTTTAAGGCCGACATACAGGGAGATTTGGGCATGCGCAGTTAAGTCCATTGTCATTTTCTCCGTCGCAGAACGATGATCTGTCGCGCAAAACGAAATCTCCATACTCACTGCGTCGTGCGGCGGTCGTACGACGGTCGCACGACTAAACCGTCGCTCCTGTGTTCGTGGTAGCCAGACGCGATGACAGTTTTCTACTCGTCGGTCGACGGTTTTTTAGTGATTCTTCTGTTGAATCACTAAAATAGACCGTCGGCCGGCGAGTAGATGACTGTCATCGCGTCAACTACACACACAAGTGACGTCGTACGACCATCGCACGACGCAGTGAGGGCTTGGCTTTAGTCTGCAAACGAAATATTTTGCTGATATTGAACGAAATAAATGCTGGCGAAAAGCAGTGCTATTATTGTTCTTGTTATTTTTCGTTTAAACTTTAGCAAGGATAAGTGAATTTTATCACCTGTTGTCATTACTGTGTATATATCAATTTATTTTTGCAAATAATATATAAAAATTCAGTTCTGAAAATGCAAGAAGGAAGATGGAAACAGTTCGTCAATAGGTGAGCTTTTAATCCTCGTGTTTTGATGATTCGTTATATGCTTAATATTAAAATATACAATCAAATAATCCTTAGAATACGCCAGAATTCTACAAGGAGGTCGGCACATGGCTAGCTATGCTACCAAGACTCCAAAGCTCTATAATTTCATCTTTTTTACAATAATGTGACCTTTTTATGATGTCATTAATGAACCAATTTATATGAAATTAATATTATACCATAGTCAATCATAAAAATGACCTTTTTGATATTTTATGATATTAATCAACCTATTGTTATAAGCTTAATAAAATCAATTATTTAGAATGATCCAAGATAAATATAATTTATTTGTTAGTTGAAACTGAACTTATGGCTATTTATATTACCCATAATCAAAAAACTTGAATATTTTATCCACATCATATGATCTTTAGACGTTTTATGGAATTATTTATTAATAATCCGATTGCGATTTATATTAAGATATAGATAAAAAAATCATCAAATATATATGCAATAATGACAAAATAAATTTTACATTAAAGGAATTCCCGAAACTCAACGAAATTAACCTTTTTTTCTAAAAGACTGGCCTGACGTAGTGCCGGAGGAAGGTTTTGAAAGTGAAGGGGCCCAGGCACGGGTCCAGAAATCTATTAGTAAGTGCTTTTTTTAAATAGAAATTGTAATTTAATATTTGTTTTTAAAAAGAGTAACAGAATCAGCGGTATTATACCCCTTTTACACTGCCAACACAATTGCGGAATCATCCCGCAATTGTGCGTCCCGGGACGAATAATTGCGGAATCAATTGGAAACGTTAAACAGTGTAAACGGCGTAAAAGGTCAATTGCGGGGTGAAGGCCCCCGGTCGGGGTCCAGGGGCCAAAGGCCTCGGAAAAAAATGTGTAATTTTACATGTTAAAAGACACATCAGAGTCCATAAAAAGGTCCCATTTCCCAGACCAGCCTGTTTTGATTTTGAAGTTCAGACTTGCGAGCGAAGCGAGCAATTTAGGCTGTGTGCCAGGGGCCGCTGGGTTCCCCCGGTGGTGGTCCAGGGGCCAAAGGCAAAATTTGCGCTATTTTACATGCTAAAAGACACATCAAAAGGTCCCGTTTCCAGATCAGCCTGTCTTGATTTTGAAGTTCAGACTTGCGAGCGAAGCGGGCAATTTAAGCTCAGGGTCATGGGGCGCAGATGGCCCCCGGTCGGGGTTCAAGGGCCGGAAGGACTGGAAAATTTTGCGTTATTTTACTGTACTTGCTTAAAGACAGATTAGAGTCCATCAAAATGTCCCGTGTTCCAGATCAGAATGTCTTGATTTCGAAGTTCAGACTTGCGAGGGAAAAGCGAGCAATTTAGGGTTGGCGCAAGATGTGTTGTGTGCATTATACGTATCACTTATAATGATATTTGTAAGTATTATTAAGATGTACTATCACTTTAAATTAGGCTGAGGCCAGTGGGTCGCCGAGGGCCCACTGTCGGGGTCCAGGTCCAGGAAAAATTTGCGTTATTTTACATGCTAAAAGACACATTAGAGTTCATCAAAATGTCGTTTTTCCAGGTCAGCCTCTTGGGTTTCGAAGTGGTACCGCACAACAAACAGTGACCGGAATTTTTGAAAGAAAGAGAGGCAACGTTTGAAAGTTCAAACCTAACAAACGTACTTTCCACAACACTCAAATACATTTGCTAAGCTTTTTAAAGTGTCACAATTTAATGCGATTTACAATTTTGAACAGGAAAAAAACATCCGAACCGAGATGCGACATTTTTTAATATAAACTAATTTTTTATGTTCGGAAATGATGCCCTATAAAATGTGGTTAATTGAAGTCCGAGCCCTATTGTTAAATGTGTAAAGATCTTCGGTTAGGATTGGTTTACGATATATTCACCACTTTTAATGTGGCACTTCTCAAGCCCGTAATCATGATTGTCACCGAAGGGGTTCCTTAAGGAGCGGATCCAGACATTAGAGTGCAATGTTCGTGAGCGTAGTTTACGTCAGCCTCGCGTTCGTTGCTGAACTAGGCAATGCAATTAAAAAAAGTAGAATATTGCACTTCTAGATGGTCAGAAATGGCACTCTTAAACATTAAAAGCATTTAAAGGTGCTTCATGATGTGGAACATCTAGATGATCAGAAATGGTGCTCGTTTGTGTTGTAATTGCTTTTTGAAATTGAAAAAAATAATTCTATTAAGGTATGACTGTGTTACTATCTGGACGTAAAACCACACCAAACTCAGTCCCACACTAACTGGTGCTGAGATGGGAACACTCCCAACAATGGGGAATCTGAGACAATTGCAATACACATGTAACCCCAAGATGTTCACTGTAATAGGATAAGAGTGGATTCGGGTTTCAGACACATTTCCATAATTTGATAATCGAATGATGTCATCCTTTATATAGACATTTTAAAAGAAAGCTATTGAAATAAGCAGGGCCAGCGGAACGTTTTTGAAAGTGAGGGGGCCCAGGGGCGGATCCATTTTAGTTGGAAGAGCACAGAAAGACTGACTGTGTCAGGAGGTGGGCTTGGGAGGGGGATCATCCCCCTCCCATAGACAATTTTTGAAAATAATAAACCGCTAGATGCTCATATAGAGCATCTTGGACTATACAGTCGAAAAGTGGGAAAAATATGTGGCGACAAGTTTGAAGTTTTTTTCTTTTTTTCACGTTAGAAAATAAACGTTTTTACAGTGATAGAAACACCAATTGAGGGTTTTTTTTCTAGTAAGCCTGGCTATACCCCGTATTATGCAATACATTTTGTGGGCCCCTTAAAGATGCACACCGGAACAAATACTGATATGCATATAGTAAACAGGGGTGTAACCAGGATGGGATGAAGAGTGCGGGGGTCAGATTTGCGAAAATGAAGCGAGCAATTTAGGCTGGGGGAAAGGGGAAAATTGTGCGTTATTTTATTTGCTAAAAGACACATTAGAGTGCATCAAAATGTCCAGTTTACCAGATCAGTTTGTCTTGGTTTGGAAGTTCGGACTTGCGAGTGAAGCGAGCAATTTTGGCTGAAGGCCAGGGGGCGCCGAAGGGCCCCCGGTTGGGGTCAAAGGCCCTGGAAAATTATTTTATATGCTAAAAGACACATTAGAGTCCATCAAACTGTCCAGTTTACCAGATCAGCCTGTCTTGGTTTGAAAGTGCGGACTTGCGAGCGAAGCGAGCAATTTTGGCCGGGGCCAGGGGCCGCCGAGGGCCTCTGTCGGGGTCGAGGGGCCGGAGCACCGGAACATTTTGCGTTATTTTATATAAGACACATAGAGTCCATCAAAATGTTCCGTTTCCCAGATCGATCTATCTTGGTTTTGAAGTTCGGACTTGTGAGCAATTTTTGCTGAGGGCCAGGGGCGCCGAGGGCCAATTGTCGGGGTCGAAGGCTCCGGAAAAAATTGTGCGTTATTTTATGTGCTAAAAGACATAGAGTCCATCAAAATGTTCCGTTTTCCAGATCAGCCTGTCTTGGTTTCGAAGTTCAGATCTGCGAGCGAAGCGAGCATTTTAGGCTGGCTAGAGGACCGCCGAGGACCCCGGTCGGGCTCCAGAAACGGAAGGTCCTGGAAAATTTTGCCTTATTTTACATTCTAAAAGCACCGGTGCTAAAAGACACATCAGTATACATCAAAATGTTCCGTTTTAAAGATCATCCCCTCCCATAAAAAATGATAATGATAAACCGCTAGACGATGATACAGTGCATCTTTTCCCCCCTACTTTTCATGTTTTTAAGGTTCCTTT
Organism: Nesometra sesokonis; assembly: GCA_025631205.1. Taxonomy (NCBI): domain Eukaryota; kingdom Metazoa; phylum Echinodermata; class Crinoidea; order Comatulida; family Antedonidae; genus Nesometra; species Nesometra sesokonis. The sequence goes on from JAOTQE010133974.1 coordinate 6,643, forward strand.
TACTAGATATATATTTATTATGTAATGATGCCTCATAATTACGGTAGCTCATCTTACGACACGACGAACTGTGACCAATTATCCAATTAACTGTTCCCCCATCATCTAATAATACAGATACCTTTGCCTCTGCTATTGATCCTGATTCCAAATTCTTCTTAAATAGCAATCAGAGCATCTCACAATATTATGATCCCAGTGAATTCCCTATAAAATCTCTCAAAAAAATGTTTCTCTACAATCCATTTTAACTCTAGGAGCATCTTAAACAACTTCGACAACATGAAATAATTAATAACGTCACTCAACCTACCATTTGATGTAATTGGTGTGAGCGAAACTTGGCTCAAATATGATAATCCCTTAGTTCACCTCCCCAACTACCATTTTGTTCCCAACCACCGAACTCATAAAGATGGTGGTGGGGTGGCCATGTATATTCGTGATAGTCTTCATTTTACTATAAGACATGATCTTCAACTTCAACCCTCTACTTATGAATCTATTTTTACTGAAATAAATAGACCCCATTCTAAACACATTGTCGTTGGCACAGTTTATAGATCACCCTCTCTTGACTCGCTTCAATTTATTAATGAACTAGACTCTGTCCTTTCCACGTTATCAAAAGAAAATAAAATTGTGTATATTCTTGGTGACTTTAATATTAATATCCTCAAATATGAAACAGATAATGATGCCCGACATTTTGTTAACTCTCTGTTTAGCAATCAATATCTCCCCCGTATCCATAGACCATCCCGTATCACTAAAACTACAGCTTCATTGCTAGACAATATCATCACTAATCATCTTGATTTCCTAATTTGAGTGGATTATTTTACAGTGACATCACAGACCATCTCCCAGTTTTTAATATTTCATTCTATTCCAATGTTATTACTAGCTCAAACAGGGAAGAAATATCTAGTGTGGTCCAATGTCCTTAATAGCCAAGACCCCGATCTAGCAACTATTTTGAAAATACATTAAAGTCGCTTTATGACAAGCATTTCCCTCTCCAAAAAAAAAAATAAAATAAAATAAATAAATAAAATCATGGATATCTGATGGTCTTCTCAATTCTGTTAAATTTAAGCAGAGATTATATGCTAAATTTCTTCACCATCCGACTTCCACTAATGAAAAGGTTTACAAACAATACCTCAACAAATTGAATTCTTTAATCAAAGTTGCTAAAAGTAATCACTATAAAAATACATTTCTCAAATATAAAAATAATATCAAAGCATCTTGGAAGACAATCAATTCTCTGATAAACAAGGTCAAAAATACTCAACAATGTAATACACCCCTTAATTGCGACGGAAAAATGACTAAGGACACAGATAAAATTGCGAACACTTTTAATAAATATATGTTGAAATTGGTCCCACACTTGCTAATAAATCCCCTTGTAAACAAATCATTCAAAGAATTTCTACCTAACCCAAACACAATTACAATTTTTCTTACCCGAGTTGATGAGGCTGAAGTTGTAAAAATAATAAACTCTTTTGAAAGCAACAAATCTCCCGGTATAGACGATTTCAGTAATAATGTAATTAAATCCGTCACCAATCTTAGTTCCCGTCCCATGCGTCATATTTTTAATAATCTATTATCTAACGGTGTGTTCCCAAACCGGATGAAGCTAGCTCGCGTTACCCCCCATATTTAAATCCGGCTTACAATCTGATCTCTCTAATTTTTTGACCAATCTCTAGTTTATCTATATTCTCGAAAGCCCTAGAAAGAGTAATTTACGACAGAACAACTTCATTTATTAACACATTATGATATTATTTACAACAGACAATATCGTTGCAGAAATGCACACAACACATCAATGGCTCTCATAGATTTAACAAACAAAACGCATTTGAAAACCATCAACTCGCAAACAGCATTTTTATAGACCTTTCCAAGGCATTCGACACAATTGATCATAACCTTCTTTTATATTATCCCACTATGGAATCCGCGGACCAGCACTCAACCTCTTCAAAACTATCTCTCTAATCGTGCCCAATGTACCAAATTAATTCTATCTCAAATTTTAGTCCAATTACATGCGGCGTCCCCCAAGGTTCCTTACTTGGCCTCTTCTCTTTATTTTATACATTAATTATATTCATCTCTCCTCTAAACTCCTATTTTTTTCTATATGCTGATGATACAACAGTATTTTACTCTAACCAAAATGCCCAAACTTTATTCAACACTGTTAACTCTGATCTGGTTAAATTGTCCCAATATCTTTGCGCTAATAAGCTTTCTCTCAACCATAAAAAATGTAGCTTCATCCTGTTTGGAACCCCGCAACTTCTTAAACATACTAACTTATCAGCCAACAAAATTACGATTGATAATCACGACTTACCATGTGTGCTATCAACAATATTTTTAGGAGTTGTCCTCGACAGTAGCCTATCTTGGAAAAAACATATGAAATCGAGAATAAAATCTCCAAAAGCCTTGGTATTATCAGCAGATTATTTTCTTTTATTCCCCCTAACACCTTGCGAATACTATACTGCTCCCTCATTCTTCCTTATTTGAGGTACTGTAACATTGTATGGGCCAACACATACCCATCAAATATAAGCAGACTACAAATCCTGCAAAAGACGGCTATCAGGATTATATCTGGCGCCCCACCGCGGTCCCATTCCTCCTCCAATTTATTTTCAAACCTGAAATCTCCTTAAACTCACAGACATTAACACAATTCAACAAGGTTCATTTGTATTTTCTGCTATGCACTCCACTCTCCCTACCCATCTAAGCAACTTATTCATCTCCAACTACTCCATTCACTACTTATACTCCAGAGATCCCAAGTTTGATAAGTGAAAAATCAGGAGATTTTATGCTTTGTCAATCAAATTTGCGTAAATGCAAATGTGCGACACGTCACAATTAAAATCAGAACACAAAAAATACATAACAATATGTAAAAAATCTATATTGTTGTATATAAATTGTATTTAACATTGAGCAGAGCTGGTATTTTTTGAAGGGACAACTGATTTTGCTTCTAAATTAGGCCAAGACCCACTCTGAATATTTTTTGGGAGACACTTAACATTTTCAGGAGAAAAATGTATTTTTTCAGGAGGGTGGGAGATTACTCAAAAAAGCAGGAGACTGTGTTATGGCACATTTTGGTAACTGCACATTTTGGTAACAAAAATTTGTTACCAAAATGTGCCGATAGTGCACCTATACCTATACGGGATCAACTGTTACCAAAATATGCAGTTAAAAGTGGATTTGCCTGCACATTTTGGACAATTTGCACATTTTGGTAACTGGACTAAAAACCCATTGGTGGGCTTGAGACTTATTACGGTCAAGGATTGTGTATATTTTTCTTTGTCCACAATACGTGCTTCATCTGTCGACGTGTTTTATCTGTCCGCAATACGTGCTGAGGTTCTCTTGTCCAAAACACGTGTTTTTGCTTTGCCCACAATACGTGCTTCATCTGTCCACAATACGTGTTTTATCTGTCCACAATACGTGCTGAGGTGCTCTTGTCCATAATATGCCTACGTGTTTTTTATCTGTACGATAATACGATACGATACGATAATACGATTAACTTTATTGCAATTTACAAATCATAAATTGAAGTTGAACAATGAATTTCAACAAAGAACATATAATTATACAGAAACAATTTCACTTAAGTACATAACACAAAACAAAAAAATAATAAATAGTATAAAAATATAATTATTTTATATATACATGGTAAAAAGACAATTATACCGAAACAATTTCACAAAAGTACATGTACAAAAAAAATAAATATTATAAAAATATAATTATTTTATCTGTCCACAATACAGGCTTCATCTGTCCACAATACATATTTTATAAGTCCACAATACGTGTTTTTGTCCACAATAGTGTTTCATCTGTTCATAATACGGACTTAGGTTCTCATTCATAATACGTATTTTTTTCTCTGTCCGCAATACGGGTTTCATCTGTCCTCAATATTTGTTTTGTCTGTCCACAACGTGCAGAGGTGCTCTTGTCCAAATTAGGCCTACGTGTTTTTGTCCACAATACGGGATCGGGTCTCATCTGTCCACAATACATGCTTTATAATCCACAATACGTGTTTTTGTCCACAATACGTGTTTCACCTGTTCATAATACGACCTTAGGTTCTTATCCATAATACGTGCTTTTTTCTCTGTCCACAATACGGACTTCATCTGTCCACAATACATGTTTTATAAGTCCACAGTACGTGATGGGGTGCTCTTTTCCACAATACGTGTTTTATCTGTCCACAATACCTACTTAGGGTATTGTCCACAATACAAGCTTCATATGTCCACAATACGTGTTTTATTTGTCCACAATACGGGCTGAGGCGCTCTTTTTCACAATGCGTATTTTTATCTCTCCACAATACGTGTTTTATCTGTTCATAATACGGGCTTAGGGCCTTGTCCACAATACGTGTTTTTTCTCTGTCGACAATACAGGCTTTATCTGTCCACAATACGTTTTTTCTCTGTCCACAATACGGGCTTCATCTGTCCACAATGTGTGTTTTATCTGTCCACAACACGTGTTCTATCTGTCCACAATATACGGGCTGAGAGCTCTCTTGTACACAATACGGGTTTCATCTGCCCACATACGTGTTTTATCCACAATACAAGCTCCATCTGTCCATAATGCATGATTTATCTGACTACAACACGGGTTTTGTCCGGGCGGCTAATGGGGGAACGCAACCCGCCCCCTTTTTTGACTAGGACGAATATCATTTGAACTTGAAAATGTATTGTTTGAAATAAACTGTGAAAATTGCCACTCATATACCCAGTTGAAATTGAGCCTTAACCTGGGCAGAAAACTACATCCCTAAAAAACAACACAAACTTTGGCACCGGCCCCTCTATCCGGCATCGAGCCCAGTCTATCCAGCTCTGTTTGATCCGCTGTTTTGTCTGTCCACAATATTAACTCAGAGCCATAGAAAGAGTTTCAAGTGCGAAAATAACAATATAGATAGAATACAATCCATTTTTGTGTCCAATTATTCAGGCGCTACACGTGCGTGTTTAAGATGCATTGGAATTCCCTGTAGTTTAGCGATTTTTTAACGAAAATTATTATAATTTTTAATGTTATATAGTCCAATTAAAAATAATAATAGTATGTTTTAAATACACGATTGCTTGTGTTAATTAAAATTTTATTACTGTTAACAACTTTAGAGCATAAATTCATTTATTTATTTATTTATTTATTTATTTATTTATTCAAACATATTTATACAGGATAAAAACATAATCAGGTGTGGAT
>JAOTQE010133985.1:0-23636 GCA_025631205.1 Nesometra sesokonis
AAACACCATTGAGTAAAGAATCTAAAAGTTACGCGCGATTTACTTAAAATATCCCTTACGTGAATTTATATATAGATACAGGTACGTATTAACACTTTCAACACACACACATTTTAAATAGCAATACAAAAAAGGTAGTAATGCAAGTTTGCAATGTTCACTATATGTACTATTATGTGGTGACGTCATATTGAAGCTTTGAAATCATAACAGTAAAACTTTGACATCATAACATTCACTCATCATTTTCATAAATCTAAAACTTCTAGAAATGGTAGCCAACTGCGTGCTGGAGTCAACATATCATCTGTCGACAAACTCCCCATTAAGTTGAACAGAAGTAACGACAACAATTACAATGATGCAGATGATGATGGTGATGAAGATGATTATGATGATGACAATTTTTTTTTGTAGTTTAAATGATGATGATGACGACGGCGATGATAACGATAATGAAAGTGGTAGTCACGATGATGATAGTGCTGGTGACGACGACTAAGATAATGATCATTATGATAACTTTGTGGTGGTGACGATGATGATTATTTTACTTGTGCTTTAAAGTGCCTTAATAATTATTCAACCTTCAAGCATATTTTTGATGCCTTGTGTAAACATACCTATCATATGACTCCATAGCAATGACCCACTTGCAGAGACCTTCACAAGCAGTTGAGGCATTCCTGATCTTCTCTGGATCAAAGTCTGGATTTGTTACATATTTTGTACGAATGATCTTGATAATGTTTGGTGGAATGTTATCCTAAAAACACCAAATATATCAATATTTAGAAAATCGAAAAGGTCCACTAATCAAATTTGGAAGTGAAACTGTTGAGTTACTATTATAACATAATAGTTTTTAATTCATCTCAATGAGCTGATGTAAATTTAAATCACTTTGGGAAAAAATAATATATATGAAATATAACTGAATTATTGGTAAGACAAAATTATGTTGAAAATTCAACAATTAGAAGCAGTTGTCATCATATAACTTATGTTAGGGCTGAAGGATGATGGCCACTTTGGTGAGAAGGCAAACAAGATTGTAATCCTACAGTGGTAAGTTCAGCATCTAGTTGTTATAATAAATCTATGAGACTGTATAGAACATATAAAATATTTCAAAAAATTTGACTATATCTATACCTTGTCAAAATCAACAAGAGTCTGCAGGAATTTCATGTCGTTGAGCAGTCTCTTGGATGGCCCCCAGTAGTCTTCAATCTTCTTGCCAGATCCTGATGGGTCTGGAATCCTATCTGGTTTGAGACCCTTCAAAATGCACAGAGATTCCATGACCAGCTTCACACCAGCTGGCGGACTCTTCATAGTCTTCACAACACCAATATCCTAGCAAGAAAAAATTTAACAATTTTTTTTTCATTAAAGCCTGTTTTCCTGTCGATCGTTAATCCCAAAAACGGCAATTTGAATCGGCGTTTTCGATTGTTAATTTTGAAAAATGACGATTTTCACAACGATCGACAGGAAAAGGGGTTACTTTCATTGTTAAAAAAAAGTATGACGATTTGGATCGTCAAAGTTAAACCGAGTTCAACTTTGACGATTTGGATCATTAAATGTGGGTGCTCGCGAGGCAACATTGCCCGCGGCAAGAATTTACATGTTTTGGGCCAAGAAATAAACCACACATTTTGTTTATTTGTTAAATTTTTTGGGATTTGTAACTTGCTTCAAAACATAAAATATACAATTATCTAACTAACATATAAAAATTGCAGTTGAAAAGTTTGTTACATCTGTTTTATTTCAATTTTAATTCGTCGCGAATATTTACGAATTTCATTGCGCACAGCGTAGTAAATAGCGAAAATGTAGCGGTCCGGCGTGATATTAATTTTATCATTAATTTTTTAACTTTTTTTATAGCGATTCAAAACGCCGTTTCAAAACGGCGATTTTGGAATAACGATCGACAGGAAAACAGGCTTAAGTAATATTAATTTTGTGTCAGAATCAACAGTGAGCTTCTACATCATGCTTTTTAAACCAAGTCTCACTATGTTGCTTAGGGAGTGGAAAAGAACCTAGTGTGAAGCCAGGTTTGAACCAGGGACCTCAGAATTACTAGGCAAGCATAACACTAAGCTACAGCACCACTTATAAATAACTCATAATAAAAAAAAGAAATAAGGTAACAAAACTATTACAAAACATTTTTAAATAGGTCAATCAGTGATTTTTTTCTTGATAGGCCCTCTTCTACTAAATTCACAGGAATTTGACTTGTTAAATTCCTGTAAGGCAATAATTGAAGAACTTTGTTTTTCCTTAGAAGTTCAGAACAACTGTATGCATTTCATATAATCTTAAATGTAATTTTATGTGTTGAGTCAAAAATTTCTAGAGTTTAATGATTCTTTTTAAAATGAAAGAAATAAGGCCAACTCTGACTTTGTGATTTTTTGGTCAGTTAGGCATGGCAACACACATTTTTAAGGCCTGGCGGGATAAACTGAACCTAGATAAGGAGGTTAAACTTGTGCTGCAACTTGTTTAATTTCACTATAATTCCATCCATAAATGTAGTAGTAGTGGTGCTGTAGCTTGGTGGTTAAGGTGCTTGCCTACCATTACCAAGGTCCTGGGTTCAATCTTGATAAAGTACTAGGGTTAGTCTCACAACAACGCCACTGCCTAAGCCTCGTAAAGAGTCTTAGTTTATAAGCATAATATAGTATATCCATCCTGTAATTGGCGTTTATGCTGTTGGATGTGGTTGAAATAAAAATAATTAAAAACAACTTGTAACCATGTGCAAACATTAAAACAAGGAGTTAGAAAAAAAAATTGAATGAGAAAATAAAAACAAAATTAGAAGTAGAATTAAAGAATGATTGCATACCTGTTGAGTGAGAGTGTTGAGTGCAGCTAGGGCGGAGTTGAGGATGGGCATAGCCTCTGCTAGATCTGAGTCACACTCATCCTTGATGGCCTGAGCCTCGCCTGCTTGTTTGTTAGCAACTTCTTCATCTGCTTTTACAATCTGAATTGTTGCAAAACATAAAACAAAATTTGGTAAGTTCAAAAAAGTAATAAAGACTGCAGGAATTTTTTTAACACACGATAACAGTAGTTGTGTGTTAAAAATAGTAGTTAATTGTAGTGGCGCTGTAGCTTGGTGGTTAGCATGCTTGCCTTCCAATCCCAATGTTCTGGGTTCGAACCTGGCTGAACGCTAGGTTGGTTCCCACGACTAACAATGCCAATCCCCAAGCCTCATAATGAGACTTGGTTTAGAAAGCATGGCGTAGATTTCATCCTGTAAGTGGCGAGTAACTTGCTGTTGAATGTGACACAAAATAAAAATAAAACAGGAACATTTCATGATGTAGTACAAAAAAGAAATAACAATAAAAATTATATCAAATTTACAATATTAACTTGTTATGAGATTTTTTAGATATGTACGAACTGACTTCTATGAGGTAAAAATTTAGAAAATTAAAGAATATCCTTGTAATGGCAGGGATGGCAAAACTAAGTATCCCAACTAACATCAGCCCGTATATGATTAAAGCTGAGATTGTCAAATTTATAGATATATATTTACACGTTCGTATCTGAAAGAGCACCCGTGTTTTCAATTACCTTCATGATGATTTTCTCAGCATGATGAAAATCCAGAAATTTTGGAAAGGTGGGAAGAAGACTCGTGTAGGGTTATCGTCCATACCCACATCAGCCCCTCCATGGTTTGGACTGAGGTGACATTTTTTTTATATTACTCAAATATTATTACAAAATAATCATCCATGGCAAAATATTAGTACAGCAACAACCACAGATATACAAGTTCCGAGGCCCCGAATGAAAATGATGACGGCATCATTAGCATTATTGGAGATGTCCGTACCTTTTCAGTTTTTGCAACTTCAATGGAATCTCTTTCAATGATGACCATAATCTCATCAACCTCTTTTGTAGCCACTTTCAGTTGTGGTTGTAGATCTTCAAGTTCTTTCTGCATTCCTGCAACTTGTGAAGCTGCTGACTGTAGTTTCTCAAGACCAACTTCATATCGTCTTTTGTTCTTCATAACCTCCCTGTTAATAATTGAATGGTTTGTTACAAATTGAGTACATAGAGATGTGAATAAACTGGAATGAGGTTATCACATTTACACATAAGTTTATTTTATATACTGTTTCCCATGGAAGGTGATGGCAAAGTGGTTAGAATGACATAGATCTACAAAACAAAAATACAGTAACTAAATGACCATCTATCCTATTCACACACAACAAGACTCAAATTTGAACAAGGCTACCAAGGCCAATGCCTTTAGAATCAATCAGAAAAAATCAGAAAATAAGACAATTAAAAAGGCCAACTTTTTTAGATTTTGGATTGGATTGGCTTAAGCAACTACACATTTCAAACAACATAAATAACATACGCTCTCTTTTTGTTAAGCAATGTCTTGAATGTGCTAATCAGCTCAAGATAGGATGTAGGTGTCACATAGTTATGTCGGTCAAGCTCGTTCAAAAATCTTTCGGATAAATCACGGGTAGATGTGTGAAATCGTTTGCACATTGTGATACAACCATGTCGGTATTCTTCTGTCATCTCCAGATCATCAAGGAAACGCGTTGCGACAGCTTGTAAAGCATCTTCAGGCCAAGACTAAAAAAAAAGAAATGGTGGTGTTTTATTGAAAAGAAATGTGTGTGGATTGGTAATTTGGTAACTATTTTTTTACATTTTATTTCATTTGATTTGTAATGTTAAAAATTGTATTACTACCATTGTATAATATAGAACAAATCAACAAATTAAAACAAACAAAATGAACGATACTCCAACAGAAGGCCGCCGCACATGTAAGAAATGAGCACATGTGCGAACCAACACCACTACAAGCTAATAGCTTATGAGTACGGTGAATTTACATACATCGATGGCGCAGCGCAAGGTCTTTAACATGTGTGATATTTAACAGTTACTCAAGCCGAGGTGCACCATGTGCGAAGGTCATATGTCTTACCCTTAAGCCATTTATATGGCAATATGTCTGCATTGCTATGTGTTCATACTGTAATGTCTGTGTATAGATGTAATGTTGTAAATTAACATGCGCAAACACTTAGCAGCGTGGACCTGTTGCCATATAGAAGGGTAAAGCTTATGACCATAGCACAGAGTCCGCCATCAGCACAAGTAGCTGTCAAATATCAAACATGTTAAAGACCTTGCGCGGCGTCATCGGCACAAGTAAATTCACCACACACGTAAGCAGCCTTTGCAATCATCAGAAATGATAATACAAACACAGACAAATATGTAGTTAGGCATTGCACAAGTGCTCATCCCTTTTGGACCTGCTTGGCAACATTGTTTTTTGAAAGAGATGTTGGTATCAATAATACGTTGTAAAATTCTTTTTGCTCTCCACTATCTCCAAAATTGCCCATACCATTGTCCACCCTTTGCACTCCAGTCTCCCCCAACGTCGCGCCTGTTCTTCTGTCCTTCGTGGCCATCACAGTTTGACCTTTCTTCCTATCCCTGTTCGCACTACCCGTTTTAAATCCTTATCTTTACCCTATGCCCTTCAACTATCTTATGACCTTGCTCTTGACCCTTCTGAAATTTCTGTTAAAGACGTAAAACTTGCTCTCTTTAATTTTTAACACCCCACCCCCGCCTTTACATTTACAATTACACTGTTTATATTTATTGTTATGTACAATTAGGCCTACACTGTATATATTTATTGTTAAGTATTGTCTTATGTACTGTTGTAATTTGAAGCGGTTAATAGCCCATAGCTGACTTCAGTAGCAATAAAAATCTTGAATCTTGAAACTTACACCACTAGAATTAACTTTGGGAAATAAAAAACACAAACAACAACTTGAATTTCACTTACCTGGAACCAATCAATGGTACAACAGTTTACAAGTGATGGAAACTTCCGAAGTCTGTTCCTAAAGGCATCACCAATTGGACTCATTGCTAGGACAATGTGCATTTGATCACGGACACGATCGATAAACATGTTGAACAGCGCCAAAGGTGACCCATCTGTTTGCCGAGATTTCTCACGCTGCCTGTCCAACACACGCATTCTCTCGCAGACTTCGGCCTTCTCATCTGCAGGAAAGAGATTTGGAACCTCACCAGCATTGAGCAGATTATTAATGTCCTCCAAAAAGCTTTCTTGCTTGATCTACAAAATAAAGCAATTAAAATATTATAGTGTATGTAGATAAGCCCTAAAAGCTCAGCATTTTTTAAACTTGATTGGTAATTAAAGTTGGCAATTTTTGTTTTTTAGGCACCTGTTAATGTATTTTTAATGACTCAATGACTCGGAGGAAGCCTAAGTTGTTTTAAATCGCTTTCAATATGGCATTACCATTATTTAACCTTAAGGTGGCTGCTCAACAAAGACAGAATTTTTATGCTTAACTGTACAAGGGATAAATATGGATTTCCTAGAAGGACCATGCATGATGTGACACTAAAATTACTTAAAATAGCACCAACAATTACTATTAATAGGAAATGATTATTTGTGTGTGCTTCCATACTCACTGCATCTTGGTAAAAACTGTTTTATAGCAATGGTCTCACTGAAATGACTTAGCTAAGACTACCTATGTGTTAAAGCTGGTTTTGGGATACACACCATCGTGACAGAATTCAATAATTCAACTTAAATTACATCATCATCATTCTTGATGATGACTATAATTTATGTCGAAATATTGAATCCTGTCATGATGGTGTATATCTCCATGTTTGGAATATGCATTATACTTTCTTACTTGAAGTTGATTACTGGACCTTTCAAAAGCTGGTTTTATTCTAAGTTAAGACTGCCACTTGAAACAGCTTCATAGTAATTTTCCCCAGGACTTCAAAGAGTAGAGAACCAATACATTTTAAACCCACCTGAGTGTCACTGAAAAGGAAAACTCCATGTTGGTCTCCATTTGTAGACTTCCTCAGAATTGATTTTAAATCTTCATGCCACTCAGCCGTTCCATAGCTCTTACTGATCTCAACTTGGAAGAGGTCACAATCGGCCATGTGTGCAGCAAGTCGGGTCAAAGACTGACGACCACTTCCACCGATGCCGACAGCTAGGACATGTCCACGTGCTTGTTTAATGATACGGGAAATACGCGACACATGCTCTATAGCAAACCTAGTGAATACAATAAATTTCATAATTATTTGTTTTTCAGTTGTTCTTATTGGCTAAAATCAATTTTACTGGTAATTAGAGATGTTGCCACTTGAAAATGAACACAAAATCATTGAAATTAATTCCGAGATTAACATGCTCATATTTAAGTAAATTATGAAATTTAAGAATCTAAGAATAGAAATCAGTGTTTTAATGGGTTTTTGAGAATATAAGAACAACAAACATTATACAAGGCTTCCAAGATTTTGTATAGCTCGTTTGTTAATTTTAGCATGTAATGGTACAAAACTGAGAGCAAAAAGAGTAAATATATTTTTAATCATTTCTATGATCATGGATGTAACTTGTATATTTTTTTAAAATAAATTGGTAAATTTAATTTTCATATATTTTTTAATTGAAAATTATTTTGAATATTAAACTAACCTGAACATAACCAAGTTCATTGGCTTTTTACTTATGAGGTTAAATTCTTCAAGATGACTCTCAACAACAATACGAAGTTTATCAACATTTTCCACTTCAACATAGTTTTTGTTTTCGTTCTTGGGGTCAGAGAAATCACAGAACATTAAACTACGGAGGTCATCCTCGGTGACCTTGCCATCACCGTCAAAATCGAGGTGAGAGAACAGCTGATGGAAGTCTTCATGAAGATGTGACTTGACGACAGTCTGTGTAAATTCAACCAGCCATGAGCGATCCTTGTCATCCACAAGACGGTCATAGTACACCCTCAGTACCTAAAAGGATACAAATTATTACTTTATTATCAATAGGGTAATTATTCCTTGATTGAAAGACAGTACTTCTAAAAGGAAAATTATTTTATTTCTAAGATACTGGGATAGAGGGATTGTTTATGATACTACTAAATGACTATAAGTCAATTATCAATTTGTTTAATTAACAATTAATTGTATTGATAATTCAATGCCATATTCACATGTATTTCGTCGCTCGTAAGCGGATGGTCTTCTTGTGAGCTGAGCCTTCATGTGAATGACCATTCAAGAGTGGTTTTTGTTGTTCATGACACGCAAAAAGTTGGTCTTGATTGGCTCGCAATGCAGCCCACTTATCGATTCATGTAAACAGCCACTTAGAAGCTGATCAGAAGCAAACTGAGATGTTTTTTAGCCAATAGAGGCAAACCAATACAAGCATCAGTCTGGAGTTAATTAACCTCCAGTCACCTCAAAATTGGTTGTGAATGCAGTTCTGTCAAAACACCAGTGTTCTTCCTGATACACAAATTTGCTCATATCCCAGCAGCTCATCCACTCATGATCAATGGGGGCATGTGAACATGGCAAAAAAGTATTTTTTAATATTACTACCTCTCTCAATCAAGGTGAAAGGGAAGTGTTTTTGTGTGACTATATTTGTATGGTGCTGGGACAAAGAAGATCTATTAAAACAAAATTTAAAGAAACTTATGAAGTCTCAAATTTACCTCATGAAACCAGAGTCTCTTCATACTAGCTGGCGTCTGGCAGTAGTCAGGATTGGACAGCAGTACACCTTGGATGACCCTGGCAAAATCACGCAAGTTGAACAGGTAATGAGACTTGGCTGGTGTTGGTAGAAGATTCAACATGGCCGCCTTGTACACCTGTAGTGTACTGGAAACTATCTGATCTATGCATGGCTGGAATTCTTTGGGGAAATTCCTGTTGAAAGAGAAAAAAGTCACCTTTTATAATTGAAAAAAACAACTACAATACAACACAGTTTTCAGTTTGTCTGTCTCTTTATCCTATGCACAGAGTTTCTGTATTGTTATCAATAAATTACATGGGAACTAGACACCTGCCAAGTGCTGGATTAGGCAGCAAAAATGAGCTATCTCATGTGCTGTTGGCAACTACACACACCAGCAGCCAATGACCTTTCTGTTGCATTTAACCATTCTGTGTGCAGAGCACTAGAGAGACTCCATTCAGACAGAAAGGACACAACAACGAGGAAGAAATAATTTTAAGTATTTCTTCGACGTCATCTTTGACAAATGTGTATTAAAATATACATTTTTTAATGGTGAACAGCTACTTAGGTAAAATCCAAGAGTGTGGCTGATCTAGGCAAGGCTATTATAATTGATAACTAAGTTTAAAGAGAGAAAATAAGACTCACGCCCCCTGTAATAATAGAAAAATTGTACATTTTCTACTTGCAAAACTTGGAAGTTATGTAGGTCAGTTTCTCTACATTTGCTCTGGTAACACAAGAAACGTAGATTCAAAACATTTTAAGCAGATTTTTTTTATATATTATGATGCTTCAATTAAATAAAACTATTAAAAAAAATCTTACTTTGATGATAAATGCCAGGCTAATATTTTAGAGAATATAGTGCCCATGGTTTCATCATCAAACTCATTGATGGTTACTGTGTTGAAATGACGCAGGAATCGTGGGGTGATTATGTTTCTTCCACCACCTGAAAAGAAAATTCAATTGAAACATTTATTGATTATAAGATGAGGTTGCATCAGACCGAGTTGGAACTGATGGCACAAGTCTACATGAAGTGAATGGAGCATCTATGAAATGTAGTATTGTAAGTATGACTTCTTTTTGCAAGCAACAAATAAAATGGATCCAGATGATTTTTATTTTAAGTTATAATAATTATAAAGTTGAAGAAATGGGAAAAATTACCTCAGTACTATTGTAAAACATTAATTTTACATTACGTATATTTAAATATGTATATTGTTTAATTCATATACTTTGACATGGCAAGATTATTTGACATAGTTTTATTGAGCAGTTTTCTAAATTGTAAATTTTTAGAATAGGATAATGTATATTTTTCAAGATTTATACTCTACAAATTAATACTGTAATACTTTCCACACAGAAAGACATAATAGAGCAATACAAGGTTAAAATTTGATGACCCTTAATGGGTTTACATTTTTTAAATAATAAGAGTAAAAAGTCATAAAGCGTAATAATTATAATAATGTATAAAAATAAATATAATTGGTAAAAACATTTAGGTTTTTTACTTTTGAAGCTACAGTAACATGCAATGACAAAAAAAAACTGTACACTACAAGACTGGCATACTGTATCTTACCAGGAGGTCCCATGGCAGCGATGATCTGGACGTCAACAAGCTTCATGGCTGAACAGTCTTTGCGGTCATACCAGTTCCAATGATCTTGCCATTGTCTCAACAACTCAATCGGGGGCTGTGCTCCGTATGTCTCACGAGCTGGCATGTTCAAGTCATCCACATACACAATCTAAATATAATTGCGTCAATAACTTTATACAAGGTACAAAATAAATTTAATCTATATTTCAAAAACTAGGTAGATAGAAATCTGTTGGTCAGGTTTCACAATAAATTAAAAGCGATTAGTTGTTGCCGAGAAGGCAGTTGTGATTGAAGAGGTATATACAGGAATGACAGTCTCTCCACATTAGCCACACTTGTATGAGGTCTCTGATATTTTTACTGTTCGAATTGTTTAATTTTTTTTATTGCTAATGTTAATTAACAGTTAATCTGCAATTAATTGATGGCAACATGAAAGCAAACATTCTGCATGACAACAAACGATGATGATGTCAATGATGACATCAACCCAAAATTAACTGTCAACACAGAAGTTAAAGGTAAAGACCTGATAAGAAAGTATAATGCATACTCCAAGCAATGAGATGCACGCCATCGTGACAGGATTCAATATTTCAACATAAATTATGTCATAATTTTTTTTAAATATTGAATCCTGTCATGATGGTGTGTATCTCATTGCTTGGATTATGCATTATACTTTCTTACTTGAAGTTGATTAGTGGACCTTTTGCAAAACCTGATAAATAACAGAATAAGTACTAGGTGTAGTTTACACAACATTAAAATAAACCATTTTATTCTATTTAAAAGATTTAATATCTACATATATTGTAATATTTATTGACAATAGACTTACAGCCTTTTTGCCAAGAGGAGGTCCAAATAGTCCTTTACGTCTTTTATCTAGCTTTGACATAATGATATCTTGGGTTTGGTTAGCACTTGTCTGAGCTGAGAAGTTGATTATATTTGGTTTATACACCTCTTTGTCCAATTTATTTAAGAGAAAATCCTGTGAAAAGGAAAGCACAATGCATGTTTAGTAAAAAAATATAAGATAAAAATGATAAACCTTTAAATTATACTACCAAATATAATTGGAGTTAACTTGATTACAAACTAACAAAAAAACTACCTCAATCCTGACGTTTTCTAATTAAAAAGTTTTCATTAAGGTGTCATGATTCGGTAAGGGCACTCTTGTGCATGAAGACACAAAGATCTCAAGCCTCAAGAATTTTCCTGGACACTTCAGGAAATTTGGATCTACTCCTGGCCTCCCAGAAATATCACAATTTCTCAAGGAATTTAGCTTTCTCCAGGAAAAATGATTACAATTTTGTAAAAAATGGAGATGTGACTTGTTTATTCTCATTTTCCCCAAGTATAGCTGTTCTACTCACAGTAATGTAGATAGATTTGCCAGTGCCTGTTGGTCCTACAAACAGGCATGGTATATTGTGGGTCACCAGCATCCTCATGATCTCTGTGTAACGGACCGTATCAACTGTCGGAACAATGATCTCGTTCACCATAGCCGTTGGTGGAATCTCTGCTGCGTTTTTAATTTTATCTGTCCACTTCTCCCATTTTCCAACACCCTAGAATAAATTATGTTAGAACAATTCACTTATTATTCAAAAGGTTGTTAGCTTGAGCACATATGAAGTGTCTTCACAAAATGAGTCTTGTACAGATAACCAAAATAGAACTTTTAATATATTTGGATAGAAAAGATTAAGCTTCAAAATGTTTTTTTTTTAATGAGGTTCAAAGCTTTAGAATATCCAGAGAAAAATCATTTTTAAAATACATGTATAAAATCACATTTTTTAAAGAAAATCAGCATTAAAGATAAACAACTGTTGACTTCCTGCCTGTTTTTTCATTGATTTAAAAAAACAGCCTTTAAAAATGTAGTTTAAAAACATGCTTATTGTAGGTAAATATAAACAGGATGCATTCTAATAGGAAAATTTAAGCATTAAACTTAACAAAACAGAAATCTCCTTTAATAAAATTATGACTTTCTGCTTATTTTTGTTGATGCCTCAAAATAACCTGGCGTACACAACACGACGCCTTCGGAATGACATGTCGCATATTAAAAAAAAAAACAATTGATATACAATTTGCTCGAATCTATAATATTATGAATAAAACAAGTATAATTACATTTAGTAACAAATTCACACACATTTACATCATCTTTGAACCAACCAGCAATTTGTTGGTACCCATTGTACAGCTGGGTAGACTGAAGCCATGTGAGTATTAAAAGAGTTTCGAAATTCTGATCATTAGATTGCGAGTCTAAACCTCAACTGATGTGCTAACACCTCCCCATAATTACATTAACATTATATTTATAAAATCATCTAGACTAGTTATATTTTACATTAACATCTATAATTAATTAGAGCTAAGTATAATCACCAATTTATACTAACCTCCTTTATAAATCTGTAATCATAAACAAGTCCTTCTTTTGGGAATGGTACAGTAAATGGTTTGAGTGGTGGATCAACAAATTCCAAAATGTGGTTTTTAGTACGCGATTCTTCAGAAAGACCGCCCTCAGTGATCTCACGGAACAGAGCATCAAACCTGATTCGGCCTACATCAGATATACTACCACCAATTGACCACACAAATGAAAATAGATATATACACTGAAAGAAAACAAAATTGATTGATAATTTAATTTACTTTAAAACTTTTTTTTTTTAAATGACAATTCTATTTAAAGTGAATGCCGAAGATTAATATCAAGTGGAATGCCATTTTTTTATTTGACAATTGGACAAGATTCCTTCTTTGAATCAATCCAATTCAAATACATTATCTAAATTCAACAAAAGCTATTTTATCATCATGTATGCTTTAAATTACAGTACATCAAAAAAATTGGCAGTTGGCAAGGTACGTTGCTAGGATGGAATTGTCTACCTCAGATAGTCATGGAGAGTCCTAACAGAGCATCCTCATACAGTAGATATGATCTTTTGAATTTATACTTGTCCACAGGGACGGATATCAGTCTCTAATACCCTACTTTTTCAAAGCCAGCTGTGAAATCTCTAATGTTAGACCGTAGCCTGTCAAGTTGTACACATACATATTGATTCAGATTGCTGCCTCGTGGATATGAAGACCTGGCTTCAATCGCTGCAGTTACTAAGCTATATTATATTATATTGTTTACTTACCTCGAGCCATGATATCACTTCTCTTTCATCCAACTTATTGAATTCTGCTTCGTCACGGAACTCATCCATCATACTGTCCATCATGTTCATAAGGGACTTGACGAGGTTTGTGTCGTTGGTTGGTGACAACTCCTACAATTTGGGTAAATAATATCAGTTGAAATATTTGTTTTAACTAGACATACACTCGGCATTGCTTAATTATATACTTCGTTTTAACTTGGTTAATGGGATATGGAGCGATAACAGCTCTTTATGTAAAGAGGATATCTGTTTTGGTTTAAACACTGTCTTTCAAGACCCTCTTGAATTGATAATGGGGGTGTTATTTTAACAGTGATAAAGTTTAAATGATAGATTAGTTTATGTAGCATAGTTTATAGGATTTAAGCAATTTCAAATGGATTATACATCATCTATTAATGAGTAATCCAATACAGTACTACCACCACTCCATTATACCTAATTAAAAAATGATATACTGTAAGAGAAATTTCTAACCTTAACACCACCTTTCCTAATGAACTGCAACATAGCAGGTAAAGATCTGTTGAAGTTATCCATAATCAGTTTCTTGTGGACTTCGTTTAGTGTGCTTGGTAAAGTGTTTAACCATGACTTCATGAGAGGTTGCCAGCCTAGCATATGAGGCTCCATGTAAATCATACCACATCGTGATACCTGGGAAATGGACACAAAAAAAGTTATTCATCTATAATATAAAATATATAATACATCATTTAATTATAAAATGGCTGATAAATGAGTGCCTATTCCCAGTTGCATAACACAATGTAGGGTAGACTGAGATAGACGCAAACTATTAATTACTCATTTATTGTAAGAGGCATCTGCCTGTTTAATAGAACATATAAAACCAATTTATTTTGATACAAATTGAAAACACAATACAATTTTTACCAAGTTTGATGAAAAAAGGGATGGCTATGTCCATAAAAATGCTGGTGATGATACACACTATCGTGACAGGATCGCTTGTGAAATTGTTTTTATTTCTTCTGTTTGTTTGTCTTAGGTTCACATGTTTCATGATACATAGTCAGCATCTAATTTAGGACATGTAGTGGACGTATTCTACAATTATTAAATATGATTAACATATTATTATTATTTGGCCTAAAAAATGGTTATGTTGCCCAGAATAATTTTTTTTTTTCAAATTTGGGTAGATCTATTGGGAGTTTTTTTTTTCTAGGTCCTTTTGTGCATTTTCTGCAGTTCGATATGTTTATTTGTATATTGCTTACAATTTTTGGAAAAACTTAAAGTGTTTCTTAAAATTTTTTTTTTTGGATAATATTATGCATTCAGCCAAAAACTTAGGAGATAAAAATTAAAACTCTAATTTAAAAAATTTGATATCTGACAAGCTTGGGCAACACCAGGATTTTTTTGGGACCAGACAATAATGAAGACCTACTGTAGCTGGGGAAGCCACTTCTAAATCCATCGGTTCAAACATAAGATTAGTGGTTGGTGCCAACTGGATAATCTCACCACTCATCAGACACAATTTCTTGTTGTCATCCAATACAGTGTTCATGTTCTCAATCCAAATGGCATCCACAGGGCCATCAAAAATCAACCACTTGCGGTCTGGAGTCTTAAGAGAAAAAAAAATTGACAAACAGTTAATTAATGTACATAAATCTTCTTGTTATTCTGCGCAACCAGAATTTTACTTAAATATTTTTAAAGAATAGATCAATGCATTCTAAAATAGAGGTTCCAATATAATATTTTGCTTGTTACTTTTATTCATTTAGACACATGGCCAAGGATTGTCAATAGCAAATGATCACTGCAGGTGATTAGAAAGGTGGTGATCCCTTCATCTAAGATAGACAAATAAGCATCATACTCAATATCAACCATGTCTATAATGATCATAGAAGTGGAGTTCTTTTGGTAATGATAAAGAATCAAACCCAGACCTCAGAATGAGAAGGCAAGCACTTTAGCCATCAAGGTTCAGCTCCATATTAAATACAAAACTTACCGTTGAAGATGCAAATGCTCTGTAACTGACAGCCAAAATACCATCTGACCATTCATGAGAAACAGGATCAAACTGACCGTACAGCTGACCCATGGTAATAGACTTGGGGTTGATGACTATTATCTGCACCTTGTTTTCATCCATAAGTCCCTAAAAAGACAAAATGTTTTTAAAATATAAACCACACATTGCAATTAATTTTAATAAAAGTAACAAGAATAGTTTTAATGGATAAAAAGTAAAATCAATACACACAAGCAAGATTTCTTTTAAATTAAATAAAATATTTAATTCATAATATCTTATTTTTGGCAACATAACACCAGTTATAAATTTAAAATTGAAATAATATATTATTGTATTGTTATTGATATCATCTATAAACAACATAACACACAAAACATCAATTGAATATAACTTAAAGGTCAAATATTTAATCAAAAATTGTCAATAATTAAACACAAAAACTTAGTTAAAATTAATTAAAGAACAAGATTTGATTGTAAAATAGTTGATATAATGCATCAACTATGTAACTCATAAAATTAATTGAAAATAATTCAATCCAAATTATCATTTCAAAATTGCATAGCAATTCCATCTGAAATAATACCTTGAAAAACTGTGTTTTCTGTAGTATAATTAGAAGTTTAAAATCTTGAGTCATTTACCTTATCTGATATGTCACCTAGTGCTCCAGCCAAGACTCGATAAGCTGCTGTTTTCCCACCAAATGGTTCTCCAACAATCATAAAGCCATGGCGTACAATCATCATCTCATATATCTGAATTGAAAGGTTAACATTATTTCGTAAAGTTTTCTTTTTACGATAAAGTCTTAGATTTATTGAATGAAATTGTTTGAAACTTGAATTGAATATTTGGTTCTTCTGCAAGGACTTAATTATGCTAATTATGCTGGCAGAGATTGTCTGGACCACCAATTATTAGAATCTTCCATCCATTCTAAAACATGCAGCTTTCTTCCATGCATCCTAAGAAACTTGTCACAAACTATGAGAGACTGAACAAGGCCTAAAAAATACTCTTTCCACTATCTATGGAAAGGCCAACGCTCAAAACTTATTTTGTTTTTTTTCAAATTATTACTTGGATTGTGTTTTACAACATGATCACATGTAGGGTAAGTTCACACTTAACTTTACAAAAAAGAGATACATTTTCCACCCACCCTTAACATACATTTTCTAACAGGGGATGGAAACACAGTATTAATTTTTGTAGGTCTAATCTCTATTTCAAAAATACTGTTTGAACCGCATTGCAACACATCCTTTTGCCACTCATTCTTAGATTTTTAGCTACATTCCTGTTTCTGGAAATTGCTGTTAATAAATAATTGTGAGTTTTTCTAACCTGCAGAATTTTATCAAGAAACACATCCGTCAACTGAAGATTTAGCTTCTCACAGTTCTCAGTAATTGCTGATATTAAGACGCCATAGTCAGGTTTCGGTAACTTCACACCAGGAAACAAGTCAGATGTTATACCCTAATAAGAAAATAATAAATTGAATATATACCAAAAAAAAAAACAATTTGTCATAAGCTCAAGAGCAAATTTTGAAAAAAATTACTAATAAAAAGATGTATTACTTAATCACATTTCTAGAGCTCCGTTTTGGAGTTAACAAAGGGTAACTTCTAAATTACTTTCTATGAAGAATAAGTAAAACATGTACACTACGGAAAATAACATTGACATTTTTTATACACAAAAAAACAATTTTAGTAGTGATAGGGTTATTAAATGAAAGCAAACTTGATTGCTATATAAATTCTTTTAACTGATATGGGTTCATTCCGCCGACAAACAAACTAGAGTACACAAGAATCATTTTTTTTATAGTTTTTTCCTTTTCACATAATATTAAACACATGATATTAACAAGAAAGGACAATTTACCTCAAATAATGGAAGATCATGCGACAAAAACTTGGCCAAGTTCACGTCATTGATTGATCGCAACATGAGAATATCTTCATCTTCCTCCGGGTACTTCAACTACAAATCAAGAAATAAAATTAGAAAAGCATGTTATGACAAATACATTACGCCAACTTTAGGAATGATGCTCAATGTTTTATGACAATTTTTCCAATTGTTCTGCATTTTAAGATGCTAAAAAATGACACCACAGAATTGTGCACAGTTCAAAATGGTGAGAAACTGGCATTTAGCTATCAAGGTTTAATCTTATTCAACAAAGTTGATTTTTAGAAACTCTATGGTGATAATATATATTATGATAAAAATATTACCTTCAAGTTTCCAGCCGCTGTAAGCACAGACTTGACAGCCCTCATTCCATAATCATAATGATGCTGTGAAGATAACTGTTCTGAACATAGTCGGTATGTAGCTACAATTTTGACAGAGAGAGGACGAGCCTTAACGAAACCACACGAGTAGAGTACAATCTCAGAAATCATGGCATAATCAGGTACCATCATGGCTACTGTACGGAACAAGGCCTTGAGGTTATCAGGAAGCTCAGATCGGCCAGCGTAGCCAGGGTTCATAGTAATGAACACAGAACATGTGGGGTTCAACTTGATCTCTGTACCCTCAAACAGGAGAGTCTCGGCACCAGCCCCAATACCTACAAAAATAGGTTAAGGAGATATTTCAAATTAAAATGCTTTTTACTAACCTAAAAAACTATGACTTAGATGACTTTTACATTTAAAATCAACAATACCATTTTCTATATTGACACTTTGTCAGTATACTATGTGTAGATGGACTGTGAAAAATATTATTATCAAATGGGCAAATTTGTGGTGCGATTTTAATATCAAAACAATAAATTTGTTACAAGTATGCTACAATAACGCATTCAGAATGCTTTTAGGGCGAGCACGAAGTTACAGTGCTAGTGCAATGTTTACAGGGATTAATGTTTTTTCTTTTTATGAATACATTCGTAAATCGATATTTAGTTTTAAAAGTAGAATTGAATGAGTGCCAATAAGCTAATTGCTTGTGCCAATGACAGAATGTTAGAAAAGCTTTACAAAAAATGGATTCAGTCATTATATACTTAACCCATATTCAGTGCATATTTCCTAACACCTTTCAGTACATTATGTACCCATTTTTAAATCCAGCTTCTGTATTTGCCTCTATTTAATAGTATTTGTAAGCTTTTTTTCCTTTTTTTTGTAATTTGTTCTACATCTATTGTTAATAATTATTGTATATGGACTGAAATAAAATTGAAATTGAATTGAATTATAAAAAATTATGGTATATTATTATAGGTCTTAAAATACATTTGTATTGTTGAGTTACCAAAGCAACTGCTGGTAGAAATGTCTATAATTCACCTCAATTGAAGTGGGAGCAGAAACAAAATTATAGGAAATATAAATAGCATATAAATTGAACACTGTGATAATACTCTGAAGAAACACTGGAACGTTGTTACCATTTACACTGGGGAGCAATGGGCAATCACCTCTATTCACACTGACAAGATAAAGAAGATGTGCATCAAGTTGGCGTTAACTTGTCGTTAACCACACAATTGCATAGCAACAATAGTAACACAGATTGTGTATTCTACACACAGCACATATTTGTCTTATGCTGAAAACACCCGAGTATTAGAATGGGACAATCTTCACAGTGTATCTCTAGAGTCAAGAGTGGACTGCATGTAGCTGTTCAATAATGATGTTTTTTTGTGAACAGAGGAGTTGTCATTTTTGGCATTGATACTGAACAGCACTCCAGAGTTGACAGCCGTGTGTGCAAACTCTTCAATATTGCTAGTCGGTGGAAGAGAAACAGAAAGTGAATGAGGAACCTACCTCTTTGAATTGTAAGAATCTGCTGAGCAACGACGGACAATACTTCTAAATCAATACGGTTGAACTCATCAAAACATGACCAGGCACCACAAGATGCCAACCCCTTAAAGAATTTACCCAATGCAATGTAATCAAGGCCATCGGAACAGTTGAAGACAACACACTGCTTTGCTACAGCTTTCGCCAAATCTTTAGTGGTTTCTGTTTTACCAGTACCAGCTGGACCTTCTGGAGCGCCCCCA
The DNA here is from genome assembly GCA_025631205.1 of Nesometra sesokonis. Lineage (NCBI taxonomy): Eukaryota > Metazoa > Echinodermata > Crinoidea > Comatulida > Antedonidae > Nesometra > Nesometra sesokonis. Next base: position 19,597 of record JAOTQE010133985.1, read on the forward strand.
AGATGAAGGTGCAGAGCACCAAACAGGGTTCTAAAACAAACCAGTTAATGTTTATAGTAAATTATTAGAATCCTTAAATTTCAATTGTGTTTTAGTAAAATTTTAATTTCTCCATAGAAATGTATTCATATTTTTTATTCACAAAAAAAAAAGAAATTGTATTATACAGTTAAATTTCCCAAAATAAATCACTCTAAGCAGACTTTCTTTAAGGTTTCAATTCATGAAAGTTCATGAAGTTCACCAATGTAAACATAGGTGAACTTCACTCTCTCTAAACTGAACTGTCTGGAAAACCAAACAAAATGAATGGTTTGAAGAGTTCCAATAAAGCCTTTAAGGCCTTCAACCCAGTCTAATTCCAACCTGCCACCCACCATAAAAATACTGAAATAAACTTTAATCATTTTATCACACTCTTGGAATTTTCAGTTACATCCATATGGTTCTTCAATGGGGTTACCTCAAAATGTATGTTTATAGTTATATTTAATCTTATTGTCCTCTTCATTTCTCTTTACATTTACTAGAAGGGTCACCCTTTATAAATAGTTGAAAAGAAAATAGAAGCATCAAACAAGCAGTTTTACTCTGTAAATACCTACCTGTAACACCTGTCAGTCAGTGGTGTGATAACAAGTCTTCCAGAATTTCCCAAGTACTCATAACCATAAGCTAACATGGAGTTGATCATCCTCGTCAACATATGACCATCTTGCCAGTAGTAACGGAGCTGACTAAGCCACTCAAAGTCATTCTCGCTTGACACTTTATGATTCACGAGCGAGGCTAACACATCGCGAGCATGGACGTCCAGTACAACAAGCGCTCCTAGTGTGGTTCTGTTCTGCTTGGAGAGCTTGCCACGGACCAGTTCAACAATGTCATCGATCTGTCGGTTATTCTGTTGTAAGTAATCTTCTAAGGCTTTTTGTCCTGTTTGGATGGCTTTGTGAATATCACTGGTCCAGTAGCGTTGTGTTACACACAGCACAGCCTGACCGGGCCACGAGACAACCCATTTTATTCGCTCAGTGTTGGCATATGCTTCATCTGCTTCACCAATTACCTGAAATCAAAGGTTTAATATTAAGTTTGTACAGAAAATATATAAATCCTAATCTTTATTTTGTCAAGTAAAGTGTTTTTGAAAACTTAGGTTGGACTCTCGGTCTGAAAGTCACTTTTTTTACTAAGTACCTGTTAATGTAGTTTCAATAATTTTACCATTTTAATTTGACAGGAAAATTTTTGGATAACTTACATATATCTTTAAATTTTCAAGATGACTTTATGTACTTAATGCAATTGTTTTTATTAAAATGTTTAACTTACTTTATGTAAACTGGTGATCATGAGGTTCTCCAGTTCCAGTAGCCACTTCTCCACCTGGCCTCTAGCCTTTGCCGTTGAGATCGTATCCTTCAGAGCGACAACCTCTCCTTCACTACTCTTCATGTGAGTAATATCAAGGATATCGGTGAACTCAAGATTGGCAATGCCTTCAAAACACTTCTTCAGATGAGGCTGGACACGAGTAGGATCTTTCGTCTCGGATAATATTTCAAGAAGTTCTTCATTGGATAAGAAGAAGAATCGAGGGAAGTAGAGACGCTTCTTCTCCAGGTAGTCATTAAGACCCTGTTAGAAAAATTAAAGTTAAATTAGAGTTTGACCACTTTTGTTTGAAAGTTCAACTGTTCTTTTTTAACAATGATCAAATGTCAGTTGATTTAAAGGTACTGGATTTCAATCTCTCCAAACCAATCCTCCAGAAAATCAAAATTTACACTAAACCTGATTTTTTTTAAAGCCCCAATATAATGAAACCAATGTAAACATTTATAAACTTGACTCTCTCTAAACCGAACCATCTGGAAAAATGAACACAGACTGAAGAGTGGTCGGCTTTGGGAGGAGAGATGACTGTACTATATTCAACCATCACAAATTTAAGGACCATGTCAATATTAGTGAAGTTTCGCAAATTTACAAAATACGATAACGAATACGGATAGGTTACACTTCGATTTTTGGAAGTTGCTAAATGTGTTAAAAAATATATCAAATTTTCCACCAACAAATCGTTGACGATTGTCGTAAAATACTGACCGACTGTGACAGATATTCAAGGTGTTCTTCAAATCTTACAAGAATTTATGACGTAGGCCTATCCGTTTTTGTTTTCATATTTCGTAAAGTTGCAAAACCTCACTATTATTTTACTGAAGTTACTGCAGTAATCCAGTGCCATTATTTTTTTTTTGGTGACTGCATTGACACACAGGGTCTCATCTCTACATGTTTTCAGTAATTTTCTTTCAGCTATTGAATCAATACAGTAACTGCAGCAGGATGTTTGACATGGTCCCTTAACAGTCCACACAATCTAGATACAACATTTTACCTTTTGAATAAGTTCCAATAGCTCATTAGACTTCTTTAATCTTTCTAGAATCTTTTCTATTTCTGTCACGGCCAAGACATGTTTATCCTTAAAAATAAAGTGGTGATCTCAGTTAGTATCACTTCCAAAACCGGAATGCAAATTATCAGAACTATCAGTTTATTGTTGTGTTTATGGAGTGATGCTGTAACTTGGTGATTAACATGCTTGCTTTCCAAACACAAGGTTCTGGGTTCAAACTTGGCTGCATACCAGTTTTTATCTTATGATTAAAACAACGCCACACCTTAAGGCCCATAGCAAAAGTTTATTTTAAGAACATGTTGTAGTTCCTATCACTGTTAGTGGGCAGTGGTGAGGTTGGATGAGACATGAAAACAAGTTTTAATGAACTTGATAGCTGCCCTTTGAAAAAAATAACACCTCTGACTAGGTTGATCTACCATGTTAAATTACTAGGAAGATCTACCTAGCAACACAGAGAACTACCTAGTAAGGTAGTATATAATTACCCTGCCTGTTGATGTTATTAATGCCTTAAGGTTTATTCTAAACAATGGCTGTATTTTCCTATCTATACTTGTAGAGAATTGCTGATCATCATTCGTAATATCTCTTGATATGGTAGTTTTTATAGGGTTAACCCTATTAACTACCTTTATCCACCTCATTACTACCATTATCTACCATGTTAACAGAGTTATTTTTTTCAAAGGGTGTGATCAGGAAAGAATTTGGCTGGTATTCTCAAAAGTGGACTAACTTTAGTCCAGGACTAAATTCAGATTTAATCTGGGACTGGGGCGTTTGTCGAGATATAAACCCCGGACTAAAGCATTCTAAATTTTGTTTGCCAAGGAACTAAGTTTATGGATAGTCTAGGATCAAATTGTGCTGTTCTAAGGTTAGTCCTGCACCAGAATGTCCTGCACTAACTTTCGAGAATATCAGCCATTGTGTTTAACATGGAAGTGATTTAAACTCACAGATCATGACCTTAGCTGTGAAAAAATATATCTTACAAATTGATTAATATGATGAGTTCCTTATCAGAGCTGAAAACGAGAATATATGATGACTTACCACTACTGCAACTTTCATGATATCTTTCCAGTTCTTGTCGACAGTTGTGAATCTACGACCTTCTTCTGGCATCTGTGCCATGATATCTGGTGAGCTAAAGATGGGCTCAAGGTATAGCCATGTGGCTTGTACTTTTAACCACTCATCTAGGATCTCTTGTAACAACATAAGCTTTGCCTCCCAGTCCCTAGAACATTAAGAAAGGTATGCATTATTATATGAACAATATGAATTGTTTTAAGTTTTGGGGAATAGACAATTGGCATATTCGATTGGGACTTATACGTTGAGTATTGCTAAGCCACGCCCACTATGCGCAGTGGACTTGTTGCATTCGCGATAACCGTGTGATTCGAATACAACGTAAGAAAACGTAGTTAACGCAGCTAAAATAAATAGATATAAGTAAATAAATATGGCTACTGCAGTGGGAACAGTAATTTTATATGGGGCCACTGTCACCGTCCTGTAGCCTGACTGTCTTGTAATAACTATAAAAAAATAATTTAAAAAAAATTAAAAACAAATGAAGTAGGCATAATGGAAGTAG